>JAMPIT010000856.1:3147500-3322500 GCA_026261815.1 Monarcha castaneiventris obscurior
GTTCTAATGCTGCCTCCAAACCATACAAGCCTTAGCTTATCTCAGCTTGCAGTCACAATGTTGACACACATATATCATAATCTCAGTCATCTGAAGATGTACGCTGTTGGTGAAGGCAAATTCTGTATTTTTTCAGTCATCATTTATTTTATTATCTATATCCTTAACTGTTTTATCTATCGTAATCATACGTTTTATGGTCAAAAGCGATTCCTTATCTCTGTAGGTCGGTACTTATGATGTGTCCACGGTTCTAAAGACTACTGTTAGTAATTCCTAAAGCTCTTAGAGGAGTGATTAGGGAGTCATGATTGCTCACAAATTGAGTCTTTTTTCTGCTTGACACTGATCCTGTGATAGTCTCCCCACTTAATCCTCACCAGCAATTTGCCTATAGTTGCAGCTAACAGGAGGTGATTAGAGGGGAGTCGCCCACTGCCTTTTTACTTCTGTTGTAGTGGCAGTCAGAGGCTACTGAATCAAAGCTGTTTTCCTATTAACTCAACACCTCCTAATGCATTAGAGCCACTTTTATCTAATAACAGTGTTCAGCTTCCAGCGCTATTTTAATGTGACTTGGGATTCCTTTTAAAACATCACAATGAGCATTTTTAAAATTAGAGAACAAAAAATGTAAAGCAGAATACCTAAAGATGAAAGCAAAATAGTGACACTAACAGGTCTCATCTTTTATCAGCACATGCATGTAACTCCGATTGAAATTACAGTCAGTTGTTGCCCTGCATCAATAGACAAGAGATGCCACTTTCCATAAACAGTACTTTAATTGCAAGCCTGGTGACAGGTAACTGATGTCATACGTTTGAAGTGATAATGGCATGCATTTACAAGTGAGAACAGCACCAATGAAAGGGTGACAATGGAGAGTTAACTTTTCCAAGTAGTATGTACAAGGAAGGAGAATATGAAAGGCCTCTGAAAATTTCTAAATATTTACTACTTATTATTTTGACCCACTTCTAAAACATATCAAGGCTATTGGGGTTAATTGTTTTATTGGTTTGATACAGAATCTTCACCCCAACCTACATTTTCTGCTTTTACAAGTTTTGTTTTTTTAAAAAAGCACTGTTTTATACTTTGCTACTTTATTGACAGAGCTGTTAACTATTTCAAACTGTTCTAAAGAAACTACAGGAATAGATTTAAAATGAATTCTGTAGTGACATACAATGTGAAAAATATCCAGCTGCTATAATTTAAACTTCCTTATCTCCTTTCTATTCTTGAGGTTTACGTTGATGATAATAAAGGTGTGTTTCAGGAATACCGTAGTTGAATATATTTTAATTAATATGTTACATGCTTTAGAGCAAATCATATTAGTAAGTTATTTCAGCATGCATTAGCAATTTGAAGTGGACTGTTAAAATATAGGAAGACAAACACTTGACTGTGTGTGGGCTCAGGCTTAGCCAGCTCATCCCATTGAGAGCCACAGGTGCCTCAAAAAAGTCACCTGTCATGACTATTAACTATCTAATTTGATCCTGCAGGACAAGAACAAACAAAACTGGACAAAGTTTTCTGCTTTCAGGCTGTTGAGAGAGAATTTCCTATGCAGTGGACATGTATAGATAAATAAATGCATCTGTCTATCCTGAAATTGTAAAATGTGTCCATTTCTGAATGTTGCCACAGGTCTGTCATGTATGTTGATATGTCTCAAAACACATTTTTTATGCAAAAACAATAAACATTGCTTTGCTCTGTGGGTTTGGTTTTTTGTTTGGGTTGGTTGGTTTGTTTGTTTTTGGGGTTTTTTAAAGAGAACTATAAAGTGTGGGAAAATTCTGGTGCCAGTGTTATGTGCTTGTTTTCATTTGGCTGGCTAAAGCAGACAGGGCAGGAGCAAAGCCTGAACCACATCACTCCAGAATTCCAGCTCCTTATTTTTCCTCTGTTGCTGCTCTGTTGTTGTTGTCCTGCTGCAGCGGTCAGCTACACAGAAAAAACTTTCCCATTATGAGGCTCGCTAGTCCAAAAATTCCCACCTTGTGTTAAATCCCTTGGAAAAGGGTTGGATCCATGGGGGAATCTTAATTCTGATACAGAACCCATTTTGCAGGAAACATTTTGTTGAGGAACCCTGTTATTCTTTGGTCATTATATTTTGTCTTCAATTGTACATTGTGTTTCTCATTTTTAATATGGCTGCAAAAATGTATCCCATAAATTTTTATAAGGGAGCCAGATAATAACATCTATCATTTGTCTTTTCTTGGAAATGGAAGACACTAATAGACTGCTTTCTCTTGTATATTCATTTGGGGTTTTTTCTTTATGTGGCAAATACTAAACATTAAAAATACCACAAATTCTATTATGTAGGAACTGATGAGCTTTTGGTATTATAAAACCATTACCAAAAAAAAAAAAAATTAAGAAAAGGCCTCTCAGAAGTATTTCTGGATTGGCTTTCATGCTTTTTGAAGAAGGTACTGGATGCAGAACCATAGAAAATAAATGTAGTCTCTTTACAAGACATCACTGAGAACTGACAGGACATTAGTCTCCCAGACCTGTAGGACTGTTGAATGTCCAGGTCTTTAAAGTCTGTTTTGTTTATTTAAGTGGTTAATGTGCCTTAGTTGTAGGGTTAAATACGGCCAATTCATTATTTTTAGGGACACTGAATAATAACCTTTGTTTCCCATTATTCTGTGCCATTTTTGTAGAAAATGGAGCCTCTCTGATTTTTCTGGAGTGTTATTGAAACAGCTGGAATTTTAGATTTGCAGTTATGCAGGCAAAAACTATTTTAGGTCATTAGCTGGTAACTGTGATCAGGGAAAGCATTATTTTTGTATTTCTTAAAGAGAATAGATTTATCTAAAAGGCAGATTTCTGTATTGTATCAACAGACTTTGTAACTTTGTTCAACTTCTTTTCTTTCCATCTTTGCTTTTTTTAGAAGGCTTGAGGTAATGGACAGCAGTAGCAGAGAAGTAGAATAGTGTTTAATTGGTGATTGCAGGCTAGAAATGTGCAAAGTCTGCACAGATATGGAAGGGTACAAAATTGCTGCCCTGAAGGAGCAGGACTCTTAATGATGGGTACAGGTGAAAAAAATAGTGTGAGATGGATGAAATGTGAATGGATTCAGATTTCATTATATTAACAGCTTCCTGTAGTTTTCCCAAAGATTAATTATAAAATTGGCCACTGCAGGATTTTGTTCTTTCATCCTCAAAGTCCTACTTTGAGTCCTACAAGTGCCCTACTGAATCTAATGCAATAGACATTTTCTCCTGGGGATGCTGTGGGTATCCGACATTCTGTTTGGGGCTGGAAGGGATTTTTAGTTCCAAGGAAAACTTAAGGACATGTTGTAAGGCTGTCAAGATGAAAACTGTGTGCACAGCCTCCCCTACCACGGGCTCTGGAAGGAAAACCCAGGTGTGTAAAGCCAGAAGGGACAAGGACTGCTGGACTCTCAGAATGCATCTGCCCTGTGCCCACCATGAATCACAAGCCAAGCACAGCTGTTTCCAGCCACAGACCCTCCTGAGCTGCAGCACTGGCATGCAGGCCCTTTTCCTTCTCTTTCAGGGAATCATCTGTTAGCACATTGATGTTCTGCTTCCTTCACAGTGCAGTTCCTTGCTTCACAATGGCTGTTTAAATACCATTGGGATGTCCTGCTTTCACAGTCTGTGATTGTAGGATAAAAAAGAGAAAACTGGTAAGGGGTGGGGTGATGGGGAAGTCTGCTTTGGCAATTTCCACAGCAAAAAATCCAATTTGGTCTCTAAGAGTAAAATCGAGTTGTGTTGTAGTGAAGTATGGTGTATAATACAGACATGGAACATCAAACAGTGACCTTTGGTGTTACTTGTGTTCCTTTTTGCTTTGGAGGTCAGGCTTTACTGTATCTGGGTAGACCTAGTTGGCAGGTAGTTTTAGAGTCTCATTTCTGAGAAAAGGCTTTTAAAAATGGCAGTGCAGTGAGCAGTGCTGTTATTGACGCCCAGACTGTCCTTTAGTGAAGTCAGGCCTGTAATGTTTATGCTACCACAGTTTTAGGGGTGGGGAGGCAGGGTAGGCTTCAATGACTCTATAAGTGATGTGACTGAGCAACTAAGGCTGATATTTGAACTGCTCTTGTGGCACTTTTATAATAAACTCCTAGAGAACTCCCTTTTTTTTTTTTGAGCATGTATTAAAAATTATAAACCCAAAGCATTTCTAGCATTTTTGCTGTCTGCACTCTCCAGAGGACAGTCAGTAAAAGGCTGACAGAATCTTCTTCTTTTGTATCTCCCGTTACTCTCTTGGCTGCTTCTGCTAGAGATGGGAAAAATGTGGCTCCATCCTCACGCAGGTCCTGGGGGAAATAAGATTAACACTGCAAGGAATAGGGAGGTCCTGCCCTCCTTGTACCTGTATGAGTGTTTGTGCAGCTGCACACTGAACCAGATCAGGAAACTCATATGGGTGCAGCTAACCAATTTGCTCGGGATTAATTTAGCCAAAGTCAAAGTCTTGCTGGCCCCTGTTCCTCTGCAGATTCGAGGAGCACCTGTGAGAGGGCCCCACAGAGGCCAGTGGGGGCCAGGAGCAGCTGCAGGACTGGCACCCTTTTGGAAGCAGCCCCTCTGGCAAGCTCGTCACTGAGTCATGGCAATACTAGAGAAAGGAAAGAAGGAAAAGAAGTAAAAAAAAAAAAGTGACTGGGTAGATTCAGGAATGTTTTTATGTTTCCTGTATATACAGAATACTTAAAAATGTGCTCTGTGCTCATTTATCTATGTTCAAATCAGGACAGCTCAGAACTGCTTTTGGAGCTTCACGTGGCCTGCATAGGACATTGTAAGTCCTTCCTTAATTAAACAGCAATTATGATGTGTTTGGACAGTGGCTGATGCTCTGGAAATGGAGTCTCAACCTTGAAGATTTCTTATCCAGCTGTTAGCATAAGGATTGTTTATAGGAGAAGGAATTCTAGCTTTCTTTTTTAAATGTCTGAAATTGTTTCTCTGTTGTGTTTTCTTTTTCCTCAATAACATTAAAGTTTACCTTTTTTCTTTCTTTTTTTTCATTTAAACAGGTCGGGATGCAGAATTTGGTACATTATTTCTTTCTTTCTTTTTGTTCCTGAAATTATCTGTGGTTAGCTTACAGAAGTTGGTATTTATAAAAATCAAACAAAATCCTATATAAGCAAGCAGTATTGACAGTCTAAGGCAGAAGTTATTCATATGACGGAGTTACTCCAAAACATTACTCAGGTTCATGAAAAACTTCTATAGAGTGTCAAGGGTATTTTTCTTACTTGAATTTTATGCTTTAGTTTAAAAGCTACATAGAATTTCCGAGGGGTGTTTTTTGGTGGGAGATAGTTCTTTGATGTAAAAGTCTTGAAACTCCATTGCCAATATTTTAGGACGTTTATTTTGTCCTTTGGTCAAAGATTCTTCCTCTGGAGCAAAGGCCAAGTAATAAGTAGATGAGAGATAATGTGCCTTTTGCAAGGATATTGTTTTAATTCTCTGCAGAGAGATGTTGAAGTAAACTATAAAATGGAGTATCTGTGCTATATTCTGGAAGGTTTTTTCTTTTAAAATGTGTAATTGTTTATCAACTTCAGCCCTTCTGCTCCTTTCAAAGTTATTTCTGTAAAAGCAACTGAATGCTTTAATGACTTTTTCCATACGTGTAAGACCCAAGGTTCACTAATAACAAACCTGTCCTGTGTGGCAATCCAGTTTTACATTTTCCTTGACAGGCAGACGCATGGCATGTTGGCTGTTTAGTGTTTTACAGAGAGGGGGAAAACATATATTTACTAAAATAAAAAGTCCCAAACACACTGTATTGTTAAGGAGGGGATTACCTTATGAAGAACTGATTTAAAAACCCAAACAGTTTGTACAGTCAGTGTGCTATGCTAATAATTCTGCTCCCAGCCACACCAAGACCTCAATTTCCTCACAGCAATGAGTCTGTTTCCTCACAGTAGAAGACACCAGAGTGTACTGGAATATACAAGTGGAAGATAATCACCTCTGAAATGCTTATTGTCTTGTCTTTAATACCTTGGAAAAGTGACTTGGTTTCACTGATTCTAATATTATATATGCTTCTTTCTGTAGAACAGTAAAAGGTAAGCATTTTTGGTTTGCTCCCACTTGCAACAGTTTTGGTCCTTTCGTGAGGATCTTCTATGGCCATTATTTAGGTTGTGATGACTTCTAGAGATTCAAGCTACAGGCAAAGATTATTCTGCCCCATCCTTCAAAGGTTAACTAAAGATGGCAGGACTTTGGGGGTGTAATGTGGACAACTGTAAGACTGATAGAGTTTTTGCTTTTATGATGGGTTTGATAGAAGTGTCTTCAATAGTCAGCCCCCTGAGAAATGTGTTGCTCTAAACCAAAATAAATTTGGTTTGCTAACAGACCCAGAACATTTTTTGCAGAGCTGGTGTAACACATGCCCAATGGACGATATTCCAGGTAAAAGAGTAGTCACATTTATAATTTTCTGTTCTTTAGTGTTTCTACCGTAGATCTACAGGATTAACCATGTAATATGTAGTATAAGAGTTAAAATGGGCAATGAAGTGAGGATATGCAGTTCAGGAACAAAAAAAAAAAATCAAACCCTTTTATTGGATCTGTGCAGTGTGTTAGGAAGAGACTCTTGGCTGTCTGCCATCCCCACTGTTCCTGATAGCTGGCTGACACTCAGTCTGGAAAAGAGAGACTCTCAGGTGGTTGTGGGGAAACACCCACAGGAGGTGGTGTGGCTCAGGAGTGAGTGTATCTGGAACAGAAATAGCTCATTCCATTACTGGGGTGGTACCACCACTCTGCTTGTTCTAAATCATATGAACCCAGGATCCACTGCAGAGACACAATAACGGAGCCCTCTGCTCCCGGCTGCTTCGCTGTGTGCTTTCCATCAGGTTCTTCAACATTCCAAAACTTTAGATAAAACCAAGAGAGGTTTACTGAATGTACAGAATACTTGTTCATCTCGGGACATCTGCAAGCTGAGCTGAGTAGGAGGCTAGAAAGTTCTTTTTGAGGAATATCATATAGTTTTGCTTTCTTTCCACTTTCTTCGCCAATTTTACAAAATCTAGTTATGGATGAAAAAGATGAGGGACTCACACATAAAGCCAAGAATTTATTATTAATGTAATTGAGATCTGAAGTCTTGTCAAAGAGTTATTAATAGTGCTGTTTTAATTTTTACAAAAAGGATAACAAGCTATTATGGAACAAGTCTCCAGAATAATAAAGCAGTCAAAATTGATGCCTGAGTAATTGATGCCCTCCATTCTAGTAAATAGGGACATAAAAATGCCTCTTGTTGACACCTCACAGGATTGTGTCAGCAAGTCTGGATTTTTCAGAGAAATTGAAGGAACTTGGAGAATTTGTTGTCACAGCACTGTTCGAAACTGTGATAGTGCTGCCTGTTATTTCATAGAGAGGTCATGCTGTAAATGCCTTCTGAACTCAGTTCTGCCTGGTGTTCTGTTTTATCCTACAGCAGTTTAATTTGACCACTCTCAGTATTGAATGTGATGTGTGCATATTATTAAGCATATATATCTCCAATGTGGAAACTTCGGAGTTGCCTTTTCCTTCAATTTTGACTCCTAAAGCATTTTTTCTGTACCTAATAAAATCATACCAGCTTTTAGTGTTTTAATCCCCTTTTTGTTTTTCCTCATCGTATCACAATATTATTGTTGATTGTTTCTGCAGAGAGATAAGAAGTTTGCAGTGTTGTCTGTTGCATAAAGTCATAGCAGAAATAATCTGTATTATCACATGCCTTATTTATATTTCATCATAACTGCTTTTTCTGGGCTCAGCTTTGACGGTAAATGAAAAGATCCTTCCTGTTCTAGGGAAGCATTACTTAATAATGTATAGAATTTGGAATGGACTTATGCTATGTGTTCTGTGACTCCAATGCCTTGATTTCTGTTGTTCCCAGCATTTGGGTTGCAGTTAATTTCCATTAAACAGCCAGAAATGTCTGTGAGTTGATTCAGTGCAAAACTGCATTATCTCAGCTATCTGTTCATTATGAGAAATGATAGGAAGGTAAGGAAATACTAAAAGTAATAGGTGGCCATGGTGTCTGGTTTGTCATAGGAGATGTATAATTTGCTTTGTGTATGAGTGTTGGAATTTTTCAAGTTCATGGGTTTGGAAAGCACCTCAAGACAGACTGTCCAGAAGTTTAATTATCTTATTCTGTTAGGTGAAATTACTAAACAGCTTCTTCAAAGATGCTGTTCTGTGTTTGAATAAACATAATATGCAAAAATGTGAAAATTGCTCCTAGTATGATACCCAAGTGGGATATGGTGGCTTTGTGGTGTCATATTTTGAGAAGTTATTTAAAGACACACGAAAGGACACTGTCACTCTGTTATTAATGTTAAAAATTGTTGATGCTGTGTGAAGTGTGTTTTTTCTAATTAGAGGAAAGCTGCAGAGTACCATTTCCATAATCAACACAGGAACAGAAACTCAGCAAAATTTCATGTATTTGCAGTGAAACTACTCTTTAGAAACATAAAAATGGCTTTTATAGCATAAAGGCTGTAATTAGAATAAGTCAAATCAGTTGGAAACGATTAAAGCCAGAACAGGCTAAGCTGCCTTCTAAATATTTGTCTGGAGATTAGCCCCACTCTTATAGCCCCTGAGAAGCATCTTTGATTTACTTATAATGCTTGACGTGGCAAAGATAATCCTACAGAAGGCAAATGAACACAAATTTAGATGTGCTGTTTGGCTCTCTTTGTTGATTTGACAGGAGGCAGCATATTGGAAGTGATGTTGGAGAAATGAATATAGGGTCACATTAGACAAATTGCTTAACACCCTCCCCCCACACCCCCCTCCCTGATCATAATTTTAAATTCTTTAAAAACCGTCCTCATTCTTTGAAGCTTTTAGGATGCACTTTGGAAGTCCATGTGGAATAATTTTCATCATGTCTGTGCAGCAGTTGATGTGAGTCTCATTGTATTTAAAATTATAGTCCTGAGATGGATCTTTCTGCTTGTTGCTTGTCTGACATCAGCTATTAAAATGCAAGTAAAGCTTGGCAGGTATAAATCTGAAGAAGAAAAGAAATTACATAAGAATATGAGGATTGTTAAGATTAATCAGCTAGTTGTGGAGGAATGGTGGTTTACTCTGTAGAAGAGTTCTGCTGGAAAAACAAACAAACAAAACAGACTTTGGGTGGCCAGTTCCTTACTGACACCCCTTAGTACACTTCTGATAACCAGAAAGTAAAAGAGAGAGAGATATCTATTGGGGTTGGTAAACTGTAAACATGGATTGGCCATCACATTGGCTTGTAGATTTAATTACATCAGCAGAAAAGAACTATTATAAAAGCCAGCCTGTATTTCGGGATGATGATGATGATGAACCTCCACATTATTGTTAACCCTTGATCGCACCAGGTATAACGGCACAGAATGGTGAAAATTGTCAAGCATGTAAAGCTGAATGATTTAGTGTGAGTTTGGAATGTTTGGTATAGATCAAGTTCTTACTTTGTGTAGTTTTCCTTTCATTTACAATCTCCACAGCATCCCAAACTTTTTGTTTAGCTGGTGAAAATATAATCAGTGTAATGTATTCTCTTACTGAATTTTAAACAAGACCATTAAAACTCCTTTAACGTGCTAAAGTAAGCTTCAGAGAGGGTTTCCATTTCATCTTTACTGAGCTGAGGCTGTAGCACTCTTTCCCTTTGCGCCACAGTGAGAGGCTGTCAATAATTCAATAGCCATGGCCTTGATGGGCCAAGGCCTAACTTAGACTTTAAACAGAGCCAAGCAGCTTGTCAAAGTGTGATGTGCTGTCAATGCCTGACTGATCTATACTGCATGATTTCTCCCTCAGCTCTTGATGTATCCCTGGGAATAAAAAGAAAGCAATTTCAGAAGTAGACCTAGTGTGAAACACCTGTTTGTTTGGAATTTTTAGTAAGGGAAAGTTGTGTTAGTAATGAAGCTCAATGAAGTCATTGCATTTTTGCTTAGAGGACCCAGACTGAATTTGTCTCTAACGGCATTGGTGTGTTTTGACTTCTGTCAGGAAAACAAGTCATAGTATTTGTAAATAGGTTAGTGTCTTAGAGCAAGTTCATTTGGAGCGAGGCTTAATAACTAATGACAAGTAATCCAAATGCTTAATCCAGATTACCTATTTGCATCTTTCAGTTTTATTGATATTATGCTATTAGCACTCAGTATTGCAGTAAAGAAACCTTTTCAGAGCTATTTGTTTTCGGGTTTTCCCCCACACAATAAGTGACATATATGATGCATTCACATCCTTTCTAAGTGCTCTACATTGAATTTGCTTATATTTTATGTTATACTTGGAAGCTGAGAAATCACTTTTTTTTCTAAGAAAATAGTTTAGAAGAGAAGTAGAGCTAATGTGGTAATGAGTTGTATTCCACTTCTCTCACACTTCATAGTTAAATTTAAAAGCAGAATTATATCTAGGGTGCCTTTGAAAAGCTGTAAGAAAGATTAAATAAAGTTTTACAATCGTTGTCTAAGAATCAAAAAGCTGGTGTTATTAAATGTATATTTATTTATATTTCAGAGCATTTGAATTTCAGTCGTTGTGTTGCTAAGCTGCTTTTTTGATAATTTTTATTGGCTTTTAAAGGAGAAAAGTAGCATTGTTATTCTCACTCAAAATGCATTTGAATTGCCATTGTCTTCTTTAGAAATTTATGTCTTATGAAGTTTCCATATATGCTGTAGGTTTTAAGAGACATGTAGGTTCTCAGCCTTCAGGTACTTTTTTAATGGAGACACAAGAGAATAATAGAAAAATAAGCATGGCCCTTTTAATGTTTTCAAAATACTGAAAACTTGTGCAGTGGATTAGATAAAGGTTTTTTGGTTCTTTTTTTTTGTAAAGCTCGTTATATGTTTTAGTTTTAAATATCTTACTCCATAAGTTCTCATTTTTCAGAAGAGTTGATTTCATTATTTGGTTTGCATTAATGGTGTTGCGGCTTTCATCCTTTTCACAGTGAAGCAGTGGAAACAGTGCAAAATATGGTTAATAATGTTTCTAACTAAGACTTTATTTTAGTGTGTGGGTGCCTCTTACTCAAGCATGCAAACGAATTGCAGCCCCCACTGCAGACTGTTGAATGGAAAGAAACCACTTTTTCTCTTAAGAAGCAATCAAAAAGGGGAATTGTGCTTTCCTGTTTTCTAAGCTGCTCCTCAAATGGTCCTACTCCACTTTGGTGCAAAGTGAAGCTGATTTGCTTAACTTAGAGCTGAGAATTGTGTGCAGGGCTGTTGGTCTGTGCCAGGGATTGTGTTGATGCGGGGTAAGTGATGCTGTATATTGAACAGCTGGGCAATGGCCTTTGCATGAAACAAACGTCACACCCCATCAATTTACCTGTGTTGTTAGAGGTGCTGTGTGCTCATTGCACTTGACAATGTGCAGAGTAATTATATCAGTGCAACAGTTTTCATGGTAATAATCTTTTTGTTAGGAAAAACCGTGCATGTCGGACTTTATAGTCTTTGACAGTTTAGGCCTGTGATCTTCCAAATAATTATTCTTCAAGATTAAGTAAACACTTTTGACTCTGGCTGCATAGTTGTACAGAAGAAAGGAAAGCAAAATAATCCATTTTTTTTTTATTTTGACTTCGAAAAATGCTGTAGGCCTTGGGTGATGGGCTGAAGACTGTCAATGAGATTGTTATACACCATCATAAGCTGAGCAGAGAATGAACTTGACAAGAATAAGAAAGTATCCTGTATGTAGTGCTATATAAAGCGCAGGCAAGGTGAAAATACATGATTGAATATTAGCACTCTTGCAAAAATATAAATTAAAGCCACTCATCTGGGGTTGCAGTGGAATGAGGGCTTCTTCACTCTGACTGTTGGTTACATTCTTGGCTTTTCTGCTTAGCTGGGCAAGTAGAATTTGGTTGGTTTTCAAAGCTGATCTGTAGAATAGTTGGAACACACTTGTTGGGCAGACAGTTCTTTGCTGAAGACAAACTGAGTCAGATATTCCTCAGAAGCCTAATGCATTATGTGTGTATGTATCTATGTCTGAACAGTTGTACCATGCACATGGCAGCAACTTTTGCTAGAATTAAGCTCTTCTAAGACCATTTTTAACAAGTGACATTCGAGGCTCTATCTCCATGAGTTTTCCTTCTCCTGGTGCACAAACTGGCCACCAGATACCTGTGCAAGACTCACCAGCTTTTGTCACCACAGGCCTAGAGGGGCAGAAATCCACTCTTTGCAGACCTTTGCAGTTCTCTTTGTATGTGACAGAAGTAAGGAAGCTCTTGCAATGACCCCAGTGTCACCAGTCTTCAGAACTGTGGATAACCACAATTTTCAAATTCTGTTGTATTTGAAACTGGGCTACCTATTACCAACCCTAAATACAGGCATCTAATTCAGAGGATATTAGTGAGGTTTCCCAGCTGGTGCTCATGGCAAAAGTAACTTTTGCAAATGACAGAAAAGGTAAACAACATGCAACCCCCAATTTTATGTAAACAGTTTTTATTATTAAGGAGAAAGAAAGTATTTTCTCCCCTTTTCCCATTAAAAAAAATATTTTTTTATTCTTGACTATTTTAGCTACTAAAAGGTTCTAAAAACCCCACATTAAATACCAAATGCACTGAATCCTTGAGTGTGTGTAGCAGTTATTGTTAGTTCTGAACGTTTTGATTTCTCTTTGGATTTTAGTGTGTGTTTGGTAGTTATTCACAGGCACCTTTTGCTAATGTACTCAGAAGAGAATCCTCTGGGTTTCCTGATGCTGCCTTTCCATACAGAGCCATCTAAGTCCTACAAATGAACTGATCTCTCTTAGCTTTGGAATAGAGAAGGAACTGCATTTGTGGAACACTGGGTGTAGTGTGAGTTTGGAAACAGCTTTGCTTATTGTACCAAATCATTGGAAGCTCTGTATCTGGGAAGCATAAGGAGCTGCAATGGCTAGGTGAAAGTGAATAAAAATGAGGAGACTTGCAAACTGCTTTTGCTCCAGGGCTGGTTTTAATGAGCTTGTCCCTAATGAGTTGTCCCTGCAACTAGCTTCAGGCCTAAACAGATGAGGCAGGGGTTCTGCTAAATTTTTGATGGGATTTGCACTGGTTTTATGAGAAAGCAAGCAGTAGAGAGTGCAAAGTTGTGTCATGAATCTTTTACAAAAGTGGATTGTTGTCCGTCTTGTCAACAGGGATTGTAAGACTTGATTGCTAATAGAAGACATGCCACACGCTGGTTGTACTGACAAACTTGAATAAATGAGGAAGTGTGCATGGCAAGGGAAGATCTGGTTTGTCTGGAGCAGGGACTTGATGACCAGGAGGAGATGCTTTCTCAAAGCCACTCTCACCTTATGTTACTGATTAGTGAAGGGTGGTGGCTGTAACCAGGTGTAGTCACTTCCAGAGCCTGTGTTGGGCACAGGAAGTCAGGCTCACATGGACCACGTTGTGTTTGTTCTAATGCAAAGATGGGTTAAAATTCATTCATCATTTGATGCTTTTGTGTTTTAAGTCTCATATTGGTAGTTTAAACATGGGTTTCTCATTGTGTTCTTTTAGCAGCTCGAAGTAAAATAGCACTTTTTTTGAGATTCTCTTCAATTTGAGAGATTCCTTTTGATGTTTCCATTATGTCTATTATTACTATTAAGAACTATACCAAAAAGTATTTCTTAGGTTTAACTTATCCAACAAGATTTTCCCAGCTGCTTAGGTGGTTACAGAAATGTGGTTTAACTTCCTTTATTGAATTTCACATCAGCTTTTGACACTCAGGCTTTCAGACAGTGGGAAAGTTTGGTAACTGCTTGAGTTTTGTTTCCATTATATAAGTGTTATCTGGCAAGTGTAGGAAAAAACATAACTTCTTTGAAAAATTATGTTTCTTAGATCAATTAATGTCTTGCGTTGTTCCATAAATGCTGTTTGACTTGTATCATTTTCTTTAAAATTATGTGGTGGAAGGAAGATAAATACATATTGTTGGGGTTTTGCAGAGTTAAACTAAAAAGTACTTGTGGGAGTAAAAATTAAAATAAATAACTAAGATATAATTATTTCATAATTATATTACTCCATAAAGTAGAGCAACTGATTAACAATTGCATTACAGTTTTTTTTTTTCGTAAGTGTAAAGAGCAGAAACACATTCATCAGATAATTCAAAGATTATCCTGTTCAATGTTTATTCATGTCTCCGTGGTATTTAATTGAAATGCAA
Source organism: Monarcha castaneiventris obscurior (assembly GCA_026261815.1). Classification (NCBI taxonomy): domain Eukaryota; kingdom Metazoa; phylum Chordata; class Aves; order Passeriformes; family Monarchidae; genus Monarcha; species Monarcha castaneiventris. The sequence continues at coordinate 3,161,806 of JAMPIT010000856.1, forward strand.
GGTCATACTAATAAGGCCAGGTCTTAATATGTCTTGTTTCTGTTCCTTAAAATATGATATTTTCTGTTCCTATGTTTTATTTCATCCTTTCTTTTATTCCTGCTGCTGCTTTTTATTTCTCCCATGCATACATTGTTTTTTTTTTCTCCTAATCTAATTCCCACTTATTTATTTTTCTAATACTTGGTCTTTGTAAGGTAAATAGAATGAGGAAACAGTATGTTCACGTGAGAAAAACTGCAGAGATTGGCTAAAATGGCTTGTCAGAAGTAGTGGGGAGGATCTCAGAACTTGGTAACACAAATGTGTGCAGTTTTACAGGTGAGAAAATGAGTCAAAACACTTGTAAAGGCTGTTCTTAACTAAACCAAACTTTAATAGATGTATAGTATATTGCATAGATACTGTGTAGATGCAGATGAAGTGACCTTCTTACAATACATCTGTTATGGCATCAACTAGAAATGACAGATCTGTAAATCAAATGAGATGATGAGAATCTGGATCAAAATTTCAAATTATTTCATTCCAGTTTTAGCAATGTATTGTGTTTTCTTTGTTGAATACCAGAGCACTCCACCGAGAATTTTTCATAGCATGGTTCTAGGGAACTTTGTTTCATAAACTATGTATGAAGAGTAGCAATATTTGACTCTAGGGTTTTAGTAAATGATGTAGAACTTCTGCTCTCACCATTGCATTTTAGAGCTAAGTCAAATAACAGATTTCCAAACCTATTTTTTCCACTATTATAATAGGTCACATCATATTGCTTAACTGTTCTTCCTCAGATATCCTGAGTACTTTGCAAGTCTTCAACCTATTTTATCACAGCTCTTCCCTCCTTGCCTCCCGCTGTGTCTGCATTTGTTTTTCTTGCAGCTAGAAATTAAACCAAGCAATTTCTGCTGAATTTGCCACAGATATGCAGTTCTATAAACAGGAACAGACTTCAGGAGATGTGCGAAAAATGCTATTTTATTGATTCAGGTGGATAATATAACTACTCTGACTGAAAAGAAAAACTGCCCTTCATTTTAAAATTTAGAATTTCAGATCTGTCTCCAAATCAATGTTTGAAAAGCTTTATGGGAATAAAGTTCTCTTAAATTTTCTCTGGCTCAAAAGCAAAACAGCGGGGAGAGAGAGGTGTCATCACAGGAGCATTTAACACTCTTCAAAGACACAAGTAAGTTCTTCTAGAAAAAAGAAAAACATGAAGTTAGGTTTTCTGCTGGTCAGGTCATTTCTGAAGAAGACTAAAATAATAAGCTTCTGTTGCTAATTTTGATTAATGTGATTTTTCTCGGTGATTTCAAGTGCTGCTCTTAGGGTAGCCTAAAGAGCAGGATCACAAGCACATGGAGGCATTCCACATTCTCAGGGGAGCACAATGTCAGCTGCTCTGAAGGACAAGGACTGGAGCCACACTTCAAGGGAAAATAATCCTTCATTCCCGTTAGACCTACTTTTGGAGGGGTTGATTAAAGAAGAGAAGCAGCTTTGATTGCACGTTTCAGTTGCGTTGTTGCATAATTTCACATTCTTGGATGCATAATCAGACCATGAGAGGTTCCCCCTGCCATCAGCTGTGCCTTTGAGTGCTTGGCAGGCGAGTTTACATCCCCTCCCTGGGGTAGGAGCTGCCTAACGGGTTGTGTATTCCCTGGGAGATCTGGGGGGATCTTTGGGGCAGATGTGTGGTGGTTTCCCCTTCCAGGATCTGGGGTTTCATCAGGAAGAATGTATGTGAAGCTTTTGTCCCTGGTGAGTTGGGGTGTACCTGATCATCTTCAGCAGCCAAACCAAGTTCTCTTGTCTCACTTAGCAGTGCTTATAAATCCAAATTCTCAGAAGAGCTGATGATTGGCTTTTAAAAAGAAGTTTACTTTTTACACGGCCTCAGCAGAAGCTAGAAACTAAGCTGTGTTTTTAAATTTGGCCTTTATTTTGAGGCTGAATGAATGAATGTGAATTTGCTCGTTCCCAGCTAAGACACAAAAGAGGTTTACAAAATGAAGATTGTTTTCTTCAGTCACTTGAGTTTTTTGCGTTTTGTTTTCCTGTTTGTGCCTCGTGAGAAATGACCACTCTTTGCCTTTTCCTGTTCTGTCCTGAGATGTGGTTGTCATCAGGACAGCAGCAAAAATTAGTGCTTTACATGTAGTTCTGATCATTTTAGTATAGTCCTAAATTAATTTTAACAAGAGAAAAAAAGTCTTTCACTTAGTTACTGTGTTGTGGTTGATTTAGAGATGCAACCTGGGACATCATTTTGCTCTTTAAACACTAAATAAGCTTAGGTTTGTTTTTTTGATGAAGTTGCTGTTCAATCAGCAGGAAAAACTTACCATTGCCGTGTCAGTTTAGGGGCTGGAAAAATTACAGTACGCTCCTTCTTTTTTGTCCCTTCCTGCAGTAATTTTGTAACTGTTGTCCTTTTAACTTTGTCCGCTACACAAGAAGGGTTCCTCTGTTCTCCTCATAGGGCAGGGTTTAAGAATAGGTAGAGATGATGCTTTCTTAGAAACACATTAAACTGCTTTTTATGGCTTATATAAATGCCAAATGCCCATAGTTTTATGATAATTTTTAATCTGTTGGTTAACTTTCTGCCATATCTGTTTCCCCTCAAGTTTAGTGTCTTTTAAATACAGAATACCTGGAGAATTTTCCTTAAAATTAATTATACATGTGTGCTAGGTTGTGTTCTAGCCTGCATTAAATGTAGAGCAGTGTAACTTCGGTGAAGTCACGGAAGATTCATGTCACATGTCAAGATTTTCATGCTGTAGGTTTCCATTTGTACATTTAAAATGGCTCCTGAAAAACTCTTGGACTGACAACACAGAAACATGTTTTGTCTGTCAAGTAGATCGGCCCAGAGCAAATTGTTCTCCAAAGCTGCCTGGTTCAGTGTTCTCCCAGGACCTCTTCCCTTAATCCCATCATGCCCTGCTCGGCTCCCGGTGCTCCTCCTGGGATATGCACAGAGGAACTGGAAATTCAGATGTGTTTTAATATGTCTGAGGGTTCAGATAGGGGCAGTCAGCCTTCTTCAGATGTATCAGAGATGGCCCATTCACTGGATTTGTCTAAGCAAAGCAAGAACAAAGGTAAATTTGAGCAGCGTGGATGTCCCCTGGTGATTGCTCTTCCCAGCATTACTCCTTGAAAAGTATCCTTTTCATGAGACATCTGGGCTATCAGATAGCTCAGTTGAATAATAGTAAAAATGGATGTTGTGGTACTGATTATGAAATTACGTTTAACTTTATTAGCTGATTTTGCTTTCTTCCTTAGGAACAGGCTCACTGAGCACTACACTGTAAGAGTGCAACGTGCTCCGTCACAGCCATACACAGCCTGTACCAAATCCTTATCTCTTTCAGCCGAGACCGCTGGCCAGCCCTGCTCCTCACCTCCCAGTTCCCTAATCTAATCTAGCGCTGTGGGGTTTATGGGGGTTCATTTAAGCAGCAGAAGCTGTGCTAGAGTTGTTACATGTGCCAGCAGCGATTTGTACCATCTGGGTACAGAAAAAAGAGGTTAGTACTACCACAGAGAAAGATCTTTACTCTATTACTAAGACAATATAATTCAAGAGTGGCTGCAAAGCAATTGGAAACTGAGAAATGGGAAGCTCTCTAGTTCTAGTGAAATGTCAAAGCATAATGAAACACAGGTAACGTACTTCTTCATGGTTGAGCCAAGTCACAAGCAGGTGGCAGCAGTAAATATGTATATAAATAACAATATGGATGAAATGTCAAGGTTTCCAGCTGGCTTTATCAAGGCATTTCAGGAGTATTATACTTAGAGTAACAGTGCAGCATGACCACTCAATACAAATATGTATCATTTCAAAATGCATATATTTACAGTAAGGGCTTAGGTAGCCTCAGGTTTTACCAGACTTAAAATTTAGATTCTGGCCAAAAAGAGCCTAAAGAGTTTGGGAAACCCCAAACCATGCTGCATGTTTTCTGGGAGACTTGATTCCATTTGACACCTTGTTATGTCACATAATGAAACCTGCATAGTTTCTACCTGTACCTTTTAAAAATGAATGTAGACTTAAGACAGCGTGTGTGTATAATGTTACTGAGCTATATGTGGAGACCTGTCTGCATGCCAAGCCCATAAACTTACATGTGATGAAAAATGCAGTGAGGGCCTTTGCTGGCTGGGACAGAAGTTCATGCACAGAGACCTTTCAAACTGGACAGCAAAAAACTGTCAGTGCCCTTTTTTAGGACACTCCAGTCTCATGCTTAGAGTTCTACCTTCTGCTGTCAATTCAATGACTTTGTTAGCTTTGAGGAAAGAAGTTCTCTATGATCAACATTATAAAAATTTCACAATAGAGAGCATCAAAGAAATGGAAGAAAAAGCATTCTAAAATAGATATTTTTTTTGTATTTAACTTGTGGCTGTTCATACCACCTTCTCTGAAAGAGCTCTGACATGTTTCAGAAACTTGCAACTCAAATATTCCTAGTTAAGTTGCCAATAAGTCACATATTGATTGGAAAAGTAGTTAATAATGACAGTGACCTCTTAACGAAGCCTCTAAAGCCAAATACATTAACAGTTGTTAAACAACACTTGAATTTTATTTGCTATTTTGGTCCTTTAGAGAGCAGCATTACCATTGCCTTGGGTTTCATCCCAGTTTCTGAAGATCAAGGGACTTTGTTTACATTCCAGCATTTTGTAAATATGAGATGAACACAAAATATTTTCAACACAGTGATATTATAGGGATAAATTAGACTTATGTCAAGAACAAGGACATTCTGCTCCAACACTATTGCCTTTATTAGTTTAAATACTTGTAAAAGACAACTAATGAAATTATGAAGTCCTTAGCACTAAAGACTACCAGTCCACTAACAGGAATTAGTACAATAGGTGCTGATAAGTTACAGACTGGGATTGTCAAAATCAACTTAAAACTGGTTACTGAGTTTTTGTAACTAAAGCAGATCTCCTTATAATGGCAGAGTCACTTAAGCACATCTGCTACATTGATGTATCACTAGTTTTATGGACCTGGACTAATTCCAGAGTAAACAGTGAACACTCTGCTGAAAGGCTGTAAACATAGATACAAGTCATTCATCTAGAAATCCCCAAGCATAATTTGCCAACAGGCTAAGTGCCTCAAGTATTTTACCTTTTTTGATGTAGCAAGATGCTACTATTCTGCATTTTGTAATTCTGAGGGTGATGGGGAGAGGTGGCGAGGTTTTCTCCTTTCATTACTTACAGTTAAATTTGCCTCCCTCTAGTATTGAAGTGCTATCAGTCCTGAAGTTGTTCCAGGAGTTTATGAAGTGTTATGAATTTGCTAACAGTGAAATCTGCAGTTTTCCAAAATCAAAGTCACCCAAAGTACATGTTCTAAATCAGGTAGAGATTTTCTAAAACTAAGTACCATACTTCTAAACTCTTCTTCCAAATCAAATGTGAGTCCATATGTTGGAAGGATCACAGGGCCTAAAGCCATTAATTACATCTGAACTGTATTTAGCCTGATTTTAGAGTCTTTTTAGCCATCTCGAAATCTTAGAACAATTTCGGGGTTTGAATTAAACCTTTCATGTTCCTTCCATTTTTCCATCTTGTGGCTTTTGCTTTGACATACCTTCCCCTTTTGGCCATGGTATTGTTGAGACAGTTATGAAGAGATTAAACTTCTCTTCAGAGATTCACTGGGAACAAGTTCAAAATTGTAAAATAACTTGTTGTTGTTATTATTTAACGCATACTAATACTGAAAATATGTCCCGAGATGTGGAAATGGCTACACAGGAATGCCATGAAGTCTTTATTAAATTGTGGTAGGTAAGACCTTTTGTTTTGTTGTTTTTCAGTGCCCAGAGATTTGATAAAAATGGGTTTGAACTCTTTTAGTACAAATAAGCCATTTCATTTGTCGCCAGTGCCAGTCAAATACAAGAGGCGGGAAGTTTGTCTTTCCTTTATTCAGGCCCCCAAATTACAGCAAAAAGTAGAGGTGCAATAAATGGTTTCAGCAGGTCCAAAGAATATAATTTATGTTACAGAACTGAGTTTTAAATTGTCTGAAGTTAAAGAGTCATAAGAATCTTGCTTGTTTAGAAGTGTTAGAATATCAGTTATGAGACATCAAACAACAGGTAATTACTACTGAAAAACGCCCCCCCCTCCCCCCCCCAAAAAAAAGTCAAATGTATTTATGGAAAAACTTATTTCAAGTAGTCCTGAATTTTAAAGGACTAATAAATTCAAAAGACTTGTCTTTTACACATTGAAATAAATCCCTGGATCATCATAGAAAATGTAAAGGTGGCTAAGTGTGAAAGAGAATAATTCGTAGTAGCTTTAGTGTGAGGAGGAGCTTGGAAATGGTACAAATTAAGGATTCTAAGATTTAATTTCCCGGTGGCAATTTTAAGATGACAAGGAGTTGGTGTAGGAGAAAGCAAGCTCTGGTTTGTGGAGTGTCATATGGGAATTGTTTTATCTTGAGTAAATTCAGACTAAAAATTGTGGGTTCAGCCTTGCGAAAATTAGGAATAAGTTATAATTTAGGTGTAACTTTAATGGCATTTTCATCTGTTCTTAAAATAATCAGGATAAATTTATTGGGCAGCTTCCCAGCACTTAGAGTCATAGAATCGCTTAACTTGTATCTAGGATTTAGATCTAAATGTAACAGTGCTGGATCCATGCCTAAAAAGAAGGAAAGCATGATGTCTCCTGTAGAGATCAGTTTGGGGATTTTAGGCTGGGGTGAGTGCAGTGTACAGCCTTGTACCTGAACAATGGGAAAATTCAGAAATACTTCCAATTTAGAATCTGAATTTGGAATCTGAATCTTCTTAATGGTAGCTGGAATAAGCCTCAAAGGTCTAAAGACAGTGAATTTTAGGAAAATCTGAATCATTATCTAAAGTCCAGATATCTGTCACATTATTTGTAATAGTTGTAGGCCATGAAATATTAAAGGAATTTTTAAGAATTAATTTATTTTTAGGATTATGTAACTTTAATATCAGTGATCATTATTTTTAATTGTCCCAGATCTTGTCCAGGGGATGTCTTTTGTCTTGCACTCTGAGGAGGAAGAGTTGATTTATCTTTACCAGAATTTTACCCGAGGTCTGCAAAAACTAAAATAATTCTTGTCAATGGGGAATTAGTTGAATTGAAATAAATAGGCAGGTTTTACTCCAGTTCTTAATGGATATATATAAATATATTAATCAACTGGGAGTGTCCTTATCTTACATAACTTACACATTTAAAGCTTGCAGATTTGCTGTAGATGGTTCTGATACAGTCCCTGCTTTTAGGCATTCAAAGGTAGCTGTATATCCTTCCAAGGCAGCTGTGTATCCTACCTATCTATCGTTAACATGGACAGTTAATATGCTGGGACAAAGGCAGAAATGACAATTGAGCACTTGTGCTTTTGCCTTGGCAGATGTGGTATTTAGTGTGTAAATAATAGATAAATAGCCTCGTTATAGTCAGCTGATCTATACAACACTTGCTGCTTCCTACTGCAGATTTTGTAGTACATTAGAAGCTCCTTCTGGAATCTTTCAAAGTTGCCAACTGAACATAGCTACAATATAAAGTAACTGGAGTGGGATTTGTGAGTGTCATGAATTTTTATCTGTTTATATGATATTTTTATAACTTAGTATTAAATAAGACACTAACACTTGAAACTCAATTTAAATGAGCACAACGTTCAGATCAAAAGAGAAAACGCTCTTCTTAAAGGACAGGTCATTGCTTTTCCCTCAGAAGTGATCAAAGCTGGCTTCATTGAAGCAGTAGTTAAACACTGCTGCAGCATCACGGTGCTTAGGTTTCTTTTCTTTTCCACATCATTTTGCTGTACCCCCTACAAGGACAGTGAAGGACCTCCTAGAAGAAAGGACAGCATGTGTGGCAGAATTCCCCATGAGGTTCCATCACATTTGGTTTAAACATTTCGTATTCATATTGAGTCCCTTTTATGCTGGTCTTATGCTGATTATACCTAGAGGCCATTAAATGTTATCAGATACTTTATATTTGCAATTTTGAATGCAATACATGGTATGAAATTCTTTTAAAGGGGGATGTTTGACATGGAGCATGAACATATTAAAGTGGATGTACTTCCACAAACTCGTAGAGGTTGAGGGCATCCTTTTTTTGCTCTTTTAACTCTCAACCGCTGGCTGTAGCTTATGGCTCTGAGGTGGGGAAGATGACATAAATTTTAAATATCCATTCCTGTGACTTTGCTGCTTTGAAATACAAACCCACAGGAGTTCATACAGCTGATCATGTTTGTTTATTCAGGTAGTCCAGAATATGATTTTAAGGACTATGCTTGGGGATCTAAATCTGGTTCTATTGTATTATATTCCCTGTAACTAATTAAGGTGACATACTGGAGGTATGAAGTTGAATAGAAGGGAGTACTGAGCAGCATCTGATGTGAATAAACTGGTGTGTAGTTCTGAGCTTTCACTGGGGAAAGTTTTTTACCTGGTTGTAAGATAAAATTTCCTCTGTGGAGAGAGAGAGAGCAACATGTTTGAAGTATATGTAAATATAGAAAGAAAAGTTCAACGAGCAGCATTTTAATCTTCAGAGCACCCCAGGAGCTGTAACCTGACAACGTGCATGATGTAGGTAACCATTAGAATCTGTTTCTTCAAGAAGAGACAGGGATGTGGGTGGGTCAGTTCCCAAAACAGTCTGAAAGTTCTAGAATTCTTCACTTGTTCCATGCGTTTATGACCAAGACCAGCCCTTCTTTAAAGTGACGGAAAGAATATAAATATACTCAAATAATACATTATTTCCACATTGTTCTACAGCACAAATGTAAAATGGCCTGAATGTTACTTCTATCGTGTGGGTGGCACACACCTCTAGACAAGATGGTCACTGGAGTGAGAATTTATATCCTTATAAATCCTGTTTAGGGTTTGAGACCTGCCAAAGCAGGTCCTGCAGGGATAAAAACCTCAGGAAGCTGAAAATAGCATTCCACAGGTTAGCCTGTTTTAAAATGTTTTTAATAACTTTTGAAATCCTATTGCTTGATATTTAGAATACTTAAAGGTTTGAACTCTTTAGAGTGCTAATGTTGCTTGTATGATATTGTCAAATGTCAAAACAGAGAATTTCAGTTCATGTCCATAAATGAGTATTACTGGATCCTACTTTCCCATGATCCTGAGGAGCTCTGTGGCCTTGAACAAATCATGAAACCTCTCCATGCTTCATTTCCCATATTTGAAATGGGTATAATATGATTTATTTTTTAAGAATTGACACTTCTCAGCAAAATTGGTACATTCTCAAGATGAGTGATCAGCTCTGGGAGCCATAATTTTCAATTTGGTTGGGGAGTGGGCACAGCACCTGTTTTTCCAAGCTGGCTTTGGTGTTCCTCTTGAAGCAGAGGAGTGGGACAGGCTGCTGGGAGCTGCAGGCTCCTCAGTCTCCCCAGGCTGAAGCCCGGGGAGGTAGGAGGCAGTGCAGGGAGCTGTGTCTGCAGGGAAGGCAAATGCACTCCCCATGCTCTGACAGACCTTACTTCACCATGAGAGCTGCCTCCTGAACAATTCAAGCATTTCAGGTCTAGTGAAAGTTGAGTAAAAAAGTGGATTTTCTTTTTTTCTGGTTTGCTGTAAAATGGAGTAAATGTAGCATGCTTCAATTGTTATTGAAGAGATTTTCTTGTGCTCTTTCTGTAATGGTGGGATGGGCTTGATGGGCATTCAGAGGCCAGAAAAAACAAACATGCAAAGTAAAGGCCTACAGAAGGGAAAGCTGAACCAGAAATGCTGCACTTGTGTTCTTCTTATAAAGGAGCTGCTCTTTATAACTTTTGCACATGCCTGTCATGACAGAAAGACATATTTTAAAGGCAGCAGGAACCACTTAAATCACGTGCATAATTATTTCAGTATAATATTATCTAGTGATACAGCAGTGTTCTGTAAGAGAAAACTAATTGAGAAGCAGGTTCACTTGTCACTGTTCTGTGCAGGTTTTTCAGTTGTGAGGAAGGAAAGGTTTTTATGCTTTTAAGCTTTTAAAAACTTTTTTCCCACTTTCAGATTTTAAAATGACAAGCAATATGATGATTTGAAAAATAAAGCACAGAAATGCAATGGTGCTGTTACCACCTACAGACCTGAATCTTTGCATGATAGGTTCTATTTCACTTTTTGAGCATTTTTCCCTTTTCCTGCGTCTTGTATGCACCCCATTCCTTTGCATCAAGGATCACTAACATTAAACCTGTCCTCAGGTGATGCCTTGCCCAGGTGTAAGAGTCCACAGTTCTCACAGGTGGAGTAATTCACACTGTGTAAACAAATAAATAACATTGTGTCACACCAATTTTGTTTTTTTGACTTTGTCTTTTGAAGTGAAGTATTTAGGGACTTAATTCTGATTGTCTAAGGAAATGCTAGGCTTTTAAGTCTAAAGTGTTTCAGACAGTTAAAAGCTGCACTTCTGGGCCCTTTGTTTTTACCTCCATTTCCTTCCATTTTCTTCGCAAAATCCCTTCATAAAGATATTTTGGAGCTCTTTCCAATATATATTTGTTTCTTTGGTACCTGATGCATCTCCAATTTCACCACCTTTATATTAATATGAAATTTGCAGCTGCACCCTTAAATTCCATCTCCAAAAATGCCTTCTAGGATGCAGAAATGCCAGACAAGGGAATGGTTCAGTGATGGAGATACATCCTCCCCTCAGTCTGAATGGTGGGACTTAGCCATTTTGGTTCATTTCTCAGCTTGATGTCTGAGATAACAGCACCCACCAACATCAGTGTTGATTGTTTGGTATGAAAGAGAGAGCCATTTCCTGAACAAAACCAGATTCAGATCATTAAATCAGTTTGCCATATCATATGTCAACAAGAATCAGAGCTGCATTCGGAGAAGGGGCTCTGGTATGTTGCTCTTCTCTTTCATACAGCCACCTTTCGTTGCCGTGTCTTAATAGCAAAATACACATTTATTATCTAATCCTATAAAATATGGCAATATTTGCAATGAGATCTTAATGTGCTGCTTTTTCTTTAGACAGGTGTTGTATATAATGCATCTCTCTGCCATTCCAGGTTATTACAACAGCATGAAACTTTGAACTGGTTAGCAGGGTTTCAGCCTAACCAGGTTAAAACAGTTTTGTTTTTTTTTTTTCTTAGGTTTTACTGTTTTCAAGCAGACCTAGTTTAGTCTCAGCCTCATAAATACATCAGGAAACTGTGCTGGAGTGCAAAGAAGGTAACAAGCTGTGTCTGCGAGCTCTAGGATTAAACACATCCAGCAAAAAATATTTGACAGAGCCTTTGAACATCCTGTTCAACAACAAAAAGAATGAAAATATCCCGTCTTCTGTACCCTGCTTTTTATCATCATGGGTACATAAAAGAATACACGTTTTGGAAATGAATTGAAATAGGATCCTATGTGACCTACCTTAAATTTAAACCAAGCTTGAAATGTATTTAGATTAGAATTGATGACAGTATGCCAGAAACCTTGCTTACAACTTTCCTGAAAAACAGATAATTATTTATTTTTCCACGCCTTTGTAGAAAAAACCTTACGAAAATCTACATAAGTTTGCAGTCATTGCAGCATCTATTAATCTCTTGTAGACATTTAAATTCTATTTTAATTCAGAAAGAGAACTATTTTTTAAATACTGCATTTTGAACTACAGTGTGCTGATATCCTACATGATCTTTCTGGAAAACTTGCTGCAGAAGGACCAGCATGAATTCCTAATGTATTAATGCCAGCAGGCACTGCTGGAACAGTCACTGAACCAGGCAGCAGTATCTGGGCCAGTCCCTGTCCCAGCCCCCTGCTCAGTAACAGCTCAGCTCTCTGAGAGAAACCAGCTTTGCTTCCTTAGCCTGGAAAGAGCATTAGCAGAATGTTGTCACTGCTAGCACGTTTGGAGTTGTTGTTTTACTTCTTATCTTTCAGGATTACAGATTTCTGGGAGACCCACACACAAAAATCTCCCTGCAGGACTGGTTTGTGCTGCAAGAGGATGTGTTCCCCAGAAATTATTCATTCCCTCTTCCTGTTTCCACCTGAGTGCCGCAATGGCTAATGGCATTAAAAAAAAAATTCAGTATATTGGAGAATAAATACTTATTACATTACTCAGTGACCCTTCTGAAGGGTTTGCTCTTGCAAGGAAGGACCAAGGTAATTGTGGTCTGATCAGCTTCCTCACTGCTATCATGACCACTGCCCAGATTTTTATGGCCATTTTCATGCTGCTTTGAAATTGGTACTTCCTAGAATGCACCCAGGGATTCTCCAGACTCAGAACCTCCAATAAATTCCGAAGATGTAGACTTTCTAGTTGCTGAAGTAAAAAAATGAAAGGGAAAGGGAAACATAGAGGCGACAGAGAAGGTATGGTGGTAAAGATTAAGATATTATGAAATCTCTACAAGTTAGGTCAGTGGATTTACAGTTTGCTTTAACTGATTTTGTTGCTGTTGTTATTTTTTAATTTAGTGGAAGTCATAGTCTGTCTTCATCAGGCTCCAGTCACTGATTCCTACACAGTAGTTTATCAGTTTTTGTCAATAATTAAAGTGTGTAAAAGGGAAGAGTTCCTCTTTAATATGTTTGGCTTGTGACTAAAGATACTCCTAGTACCATCAATGAAATGTTTAACGACAGAGTAAAATATAATTCAAGACTGTGAAACTGTCCTATTGAAAATTAAGTATCATGTAATTTTACTTATTTAATATTGGGTAGGAGAATAAAACATTGCTGAATAATATCTTGAGAACTCCAAATCAGATACATTAAAGTCAGATCAACATGGCAAGAAGTCCAGATATCCTTACCTGTTTACGGAATGTACTGTGAATCATAGAGACAGTAAGGATTTATGCCCCAAATGGGGCCAGATGGGAATAAGGGTGACGATTCCAGCTCTTTTTCTATAAAGAAAAGTTCTTATTTAATTTTTATGAATGAAAGGTGTCATCAAGCTCTTGATTGTAAGTGGTGATTCACTGATTTTGTGTGCTCACTGGAACTAGAATTTCAGGTGTTTGTCAGAGCAGTTGAGCAAATCTATTTCACAAAAAATACGTGTGAGGTCTGTGTTTGGTGTGATAAATCATGTATGATGAATCTCTGGGAAAATTGTTCTCTTTGACTTGTATGTTTCAGTAGTTCTTTTGCTTTTATGCCTAGTCCACGGGGCTTTGAGACATTTCATAAAGCTTGCCATGAAATGATCATGGGAGATCCTGGAACATCTGCTTATGGCTTCTTCCTCCTCCATGTGCGAAAAAAAATCTCCAAACAAAGCACTTATTTGGGTATCATTGCTTACTACTTATTGAAGTTGGGATGAGATGCTACTGGTGCTTCTCCTAGTTTCTGTAGAATGCTCTGAAGTGAGAACTAAAAGGACAATTCTTTCTTAGTTGTTTTTTTTTTTAAAGCTGTTGCTGATAACTAGCTAAAGGTTTATTCTTTAATAGTACTTTCATGACCAATGTATGCCATCGTCTATGAATGTTCCCTAAAGAAGAAAACGAAACAAACTATAAATTTTGACAAAACTCTTCTTTTGATGCAGAAGAAAAGTCATAATCTAGAGGTCTTTTCACATGCATGAGTGAAAAATACTTTAGAATATATTTTAAAATTATTTAAAATTATCATTGGAAACAAAAAAAGAAATGGTTCACTGCAATGTTATGATCTATATCTATTTGGATGAAAGATGTAAGATAGAAATCATTTGTTCCTGATGTCTGAAGTAGGCACATGTAATTTACTGTGAGAGATTTCATCCTTCTGAAAAGAAAACTTCTGGGCTGAGAGATACCCTGAGTTTAAGCAGGAAATTGCTTCATTGAAAAACAAGGATTTTTAATCATCATGAACAGTAAATATTTAAGTCTTAGGCTTTATTAGGCTGCACAGTAAAGGACAGATTAGGGCCACTTGCAGATGTTTCTTAAATTTAAATTTCAATTTAGCTGTCCACATTGTTATGGTGGAGCAATGGTGGATCTCTACACCAAATAATGAGGATTAAGCATTTTTTATCAGTCACCCTGCCTCCCTGGTGCTTTCTCAGTCCGGCTTTCCTTGCTGGGAAAGGCAGCCCTGTTGTTCCCAGCTGGAAGTGCCAATGGAGCACGGGTCTGGCTGTTCCCAGGTGGAAGTGCCCGTGGAGCACGGGTCTGGCTGTTCCCAGGTGTGGAAGTGCCAATGGAGCACGGGTCTGGCTGTTCCTAGGTGTGGAAGTGCCAGTGGAGCACGGGTCTGGCTGTTCCCAGGTGTGGAAGTGCCTGTGGAGCCGGGTCGGCTGTCCCAGGTGTGGAACCGCACGGGTCTGGCTGTCCCAGGTGGAAGGCCGTGGAGCACGGGTCTGGCTGTTCCCAGGTGTGGAAGTGCCCGTGGAGCACGGTCTGGCTGTTCCCAGGTGTGGAAGTGCCGGGAGCACGGGTCTGGCTGTTCCCAGGTGTGGAAGTGCCAGTGGAGCACGGGTCTGGCTGTTCCCAGGTGTGGAAGTGCCTGTGGAGCACGGGTCTGGCTGTTCCCAGGTGTGGAAGTGCCAATGGAGCACGGGTCTGGCTGTTCCCAGGTGTGGAAGTGCCTGTGGAGCACGGGTCTGGCTGTTCCCAGGTGTGGAAGTGCCCGTGGAGCACGGGTCTGGCTGTTCCCAGGTGGAAGTGCCTGTGGAGCACGGGTCTGGCTGTTCCCAGGTGTGGAAGTGCCTGTGGAGCACGGGTCTGGCTGTTCCCAGGTGTGAAGTGCCTGTGGAGCACGGGTCTGGCTGTTCCCAGGTGTGGAAGTGCCTGTGGAGCACGGGTCTGGCTGTTCCCAGGTGTGGAAGTGCCTGTGGAGCACGGGTCTGGCTGTTCCCAGGTGTGGAAGTGCCTGTGGAGCACGGGTCTGGCTGTTCCCAGGTGTGGAAGTGCCTGTGGAGCACGGGTCTGGCTGTTCCCAGGTGTGGAAGTGCCTGTGGAGCACGGGTCTGGCTGTTCCCAGGTGTGGAAGTGCCTGTGGAGCACGGGTCTGGCTGTTCCCAGGTGGAAGTGCCTGTGGAGCACGGGTCTGGCTGTTCCCAGGTGGAAGTGCCTGTGGAGCACGGGTCTGGCTGTTCCCCAGGCTCCTTTCGTGGAACTAGGACCAGTAAATGACACGTTCCAGTGCTGCTCTGAATGAACCAATCTCCTGCTGTGTGCTATTTATAATCTGCTCGGGCATGCACTCACAAATATTTTCTGTGATCTAATAACAGCTATTACTGAGAGCTTAAATGATTTCAGCTGTTGAATCTGTTCACTCTTAAGCAATACTCTGCTATTAGGGTTGGTTGACTGGTGTGACTTCCAAAATCTCATATGGTGGCTATATTTCTTCACCAAGGTGAAATCATAAAGCCAGGGAAAGCCAGCCAAAATACACAGAAAATGCATATCTGATAATAAGAAACAATTTAAATGAAAGGCTATCAATGTAGAAACAATTCAAAAAATTATTTGGTAAATAGAGAAATATTGTTAATTATGATTTACTGATTAGATTCCCAGCAGCCTTTCCTACCCTGGTGACCCAGGTCAGTGTAGCTTTCTTGGCTTACTTTATATAAAGAGGTAACTTGAATTCCCTGGATGAATCCTAAGTGACACTTAAAGTAGTCAAAGAGGTGTTTTTTTACAGTGCAAGATGTAATTTCTAAAGAATTTTTCTCAGTACATTCTTAGAAGAAGTGGTTTAAACAGAAAATAATTCTGAAAAATATCCAATCAGGGCAAGTTCATCTTGCTGGGGGATGAGGTAAAATTTGGCTTGTTGCCAGAAAAAGAGGGGAATGCTGAAAAATGAGCCGTTTTAACAAGTCAGTTTATTAAATTAATCCTCTAGTAAAACAATTGTTTCTCTTGTTCTCCTCCTCGTCCCTCTACTGTCTGGTACAGTCCACAGCACACGGTGCCAGCAAGCTGTGTTGCCTTTCCAAACTGCACAGTCCTTTCCTCTCAGGATGGTCACGTGGCAAGGACTGTAAGTGTTTATCTAGAAAAATAGCATTAAAAATGGCATTATGTCTTCTTTTGTTCGCCCCTTTTCGGCTCTGTCTTTATAGGGAATAAACAGAGGGGAACAAGGAGAGGAGCCAGCTCCAGGTGACTGGCCAGCTGCCTGTGGATCAGCACCAGAAAGGGCTCCACAGATTGCAATCTGAAACCCATTAATATAATGGATAAAGTCTATGAAACATTTTAAAACCTCCCTTGCCTATAGTGCTGCATTTTATAAGCTAGGTGACATCAAAAGAATTGGTTCTGGCTCAGACCAACTAATAAAAATGGATAAGGCTTATTTTTATGCTGAATATCAGTAAAAGCATGTGCAGAAGATTACATTTAACATTCTGGCTTTTACCCAGAGCACAACAAAGTCTATCTTATCCCCATCCATCAGAACAGAATTTGATAGGTTTGGAGACCCCAGATTTTCATCTCCTATTGAAGCATGAAGCAGCAGCTTGGGCTTGCATGGAGATTGTGTGAACATGACATTGCTCACTGTGTTATATTTCCTTGAACGTTTATAAAAAGGTTGTCTAATTAGGGACAATGTTTAAATAGGACGTTTTAAATGATCAATACTTAAAGCTGATATAAAGCATTAAATGCTGTTGTTATATCTTTCTATATTAGGAATAATGGAAAGAAATGGAAAGTCTGGCTATTTCCTGTAGTCAAAGGAAGAAGAGAATCTTTCAGAGCCCAGTAAAAATCCTCCGTAGTTGTTTTTGTGCCTATACAGCTTTAATTATTGTTAAATTTTCTAGGTACCACATGTTTATTTAAAACTGATTTTTTTGGTTCAGTAGTCCAGCCTGTACCAGCATTAGCCTCCAGATCTCAACAGCATCCTGTTTATTCTGATCTAGCTTGCCTGACTGACTCCCCAAAGATAAAATTCACTAAGTGAACTTGACAGATTCCAGGCTGTCTCCATATGGCAGGGACTGGGCTGCAGCTTCTGATGCTGCCTGGGATTTAAAAGCTGCTCTCACCTTATTAAGATGGCAGCAGTTACATGCAAGGCAAGTTCGCAGGGGCTTGTTTTAATTCTTTTGGCTTCTTCTTGAGACCAATCCATACCATCTTTTTGTGCATGTGAATTACAGCAGGACCAGAAGGATGACTTTTGTTTTTCAAATGGTGCTTACACCAGCAAGGGATCAGAACTGAAAGTGAATCTATACCTCAGTTGTTGACAGTTTTTTTAAGAGGAGTTTAGGCTTAGCAGGTGCTAAATGGACCAGACCACGAGATTTCTGAAAAAAAGTGATGAAACTGTATGAATTTATTTGTTGCTGGGTCTTTCTTCCCTTTTGCCTTTGTGTGCTATCACTTATCTGTTGTTTGGGTTTGGGCTGTTAACAAAATAGTTTAATTGTCCTATATTAAAAATGTCAAACCTATATTCTGGCAATATCAAAATATTGAGCTGAATGGCAAGGAGAATTTTTGAGTATGCAGACCAGCTGCACATTTAAATCTGAGTGTGGAAGACAGCCATAATCAGTCACAGAAAATGGGTTCTCTTTAACTGACTCAATACTAGTGAAAGAAAATAGTGCTGGAAACACATAAAATATTATGTCATTTTAAAAAAAAATCTTAGTGTTAGGTCCATTCTTCGATTGTAATTTTTTAGTGGGTTCACAGGGCTACAGTAATTTACTATGGTAGTTTTAAGCAGACCATCCTTAAGATCACAACATTAGAAAAAAAGGAATTTAGAAAATGTAGAGAAAGTATCCTAAGTGGTTAGTGCTTGTTCTATGAAATACAGGCACGACAAAAGATAGTTCATTAAGAAAATGAAAGTAGAAGCTGAGGTTTCCTTGGCTATTCCTGTTCCTGTCTGACATTGTTTTTCAGGAGCATGTGCATACCTGAAAGAGAGATAAAGAATGCGTAGCCTTTCTAAATTTCCTTTGTCGTCTCTTCTTTTCATAGTCCCAAAAGGGACTAGAAGTTATCTGATGTGAGACTTTAAAAAAAAAAATAAAATTAAAAATTAGAAAAAAACCCAAACTTTTGTGAGTTAAGTTTTGTATTTAAATTAAAAGTAACTGTGTTGACTAAGACAAGGAATGATGTGTCCTAGTCTCTCCCTGTGGATTTTGTTGTTTCTTTGAGAAATACTGTGTGGTTTTGTTGTTTGATTTTGGGGTTGTTTTCCCAGATACTGGTTTTAAACTTGGGAGATTTGATTATACAGAGACACTGGGGTTTTCTGGTTATCTGTGGTTCTTGCCCTTGCATCCCTTTCATAGCACGAAGCGAGGATCTTCACTTGGGACCCTTTAATCAAGTGCTACATTCCTCCTTTTTCCAGAAAGAGAAGCTCTTGTGGAACCCCTGTTCAGCATCTTCACAATTCCCATTTTATCTGGAGCTGTGGGAACCAGTTTGTGAAAACTGTCATTTTTCTCTCAGACATGTTACATGTTTAGAATCGTCTGTGTCTACCTCAATGTCATTTGTAATGTTTTTTATCTTCAGTTAATTTGCCTGTAGCTGTAGATTAGTTTGTAGCATTAACTACCTCTGTGTTTGCTTTCTGAGGCATTGTTTTTTTCTGAATTGTGTAATGTAGACTTGTGCCAAATAAGCCCAGTAGTATTTCAGCTGGGAACAACAGGCTTTACCTCATTACTGTTTCTCACAGCATTTGTGATGGTCTTGTGGGCACGTGTAAGAAATGTCAACTGAGTCATTATTGGGGTGGATGTTCTTACAGCAGGTGTTTTAAAGGCAAAATTTCAATCTCTGAGCAAAAAGAGACCAGATTCCCAGTCAAGAATTTGTAATAAGCAAACAGGTGAGCCCTTTCTCTTTCCTGACACCCCTCTGTCCTGCAGCAGGTACATGAAGACAGTTTGGCAGCTGAACTCAGCACCAGGGCCAGGGTTAGTGTGTAGGGTCTGCCTTTGAGAAGGAGCCTTTAATGTTGCTTTTGCATAAAAAGGCAGGTGGGTTTGATTTTTAACAATACACCACAGTCATGTTGTTAAATCTGCTACAAAATTCAGACATCTGCCTTTTTGAGCAGCTGTAGCAGAGACATGCAGTGCCTCCTCCAGACTCAAGTTTTATTTTGCCCAGACCTGTTTTAGATTTAAACCCCATAGAGGTGCCTTTTGCTTTTGTTTTTTATGTGTCTTTTGTATTCATTGATATGAATCACTTAGTGCTACAGTTGTACATCTCTTGTGTTTGTGAAGTGAGCATCTTTTTAGCATTGTTTAATCTTCTGTTGTATGGACTAGGCAGTAGGAATAATGCCACTGACGTAACAGTAAATTGAAATCCATTATTTGACTGAACAATTAAATGGCTTCTCTGATAAACCTGGATGTTAATGACCATGGAATGGCATAAAATAAAATGAAATGATCAGAACAGGCAGCTTGAGCTCACTCTGTAAACATCTAGGTTGGCTGAAGTGCAGCAGTCTGTGTTTACAGCAGGGCTGGCAGAGGGAGAGGTGTGAGTGTTCATCTGCATAAAGGCAAAATCTGAGTTTAAGCTGTTCATACAAAAATTTGAAGCATTCTTGATTTTTTTTTTTTCTCCACAGAATGTTATGAGGTGTCTTGACACTTAAAAGATGACAGGGTTATACTGGGCTTGAACTGGTGCTAGCATTGCACAGCAGAGAGAAAAAAACACTTAAGAGGTCTTCAGCACCTCCAGGTTAATCTGGAAAATGCTGTCTGACCACAGCTTTGAGAGGTTTTTTAATCCTTCTAGAAAGGTGGTTTGAGTTGGTTTTTATTTCTTTGTTTGGGTTGTGTTTTGTTGTTGGGATTTTTTTTAGTTTAGCTTTTATTTTTACCTGGCTGTGAATTTTTTGCAATATAGTAAGAATAAGAAACAGAATAAGAAACAGAATAAGAAACAGAATAAGTTGCTCACTTTGGATAGTCCAGATCACCAGTTGTTTATCACAGTGCTTTTAAAGATCTGGCATATTTCATTCCCCTGGTTTTTTTCCATTACGTGTTATTTTTAGAACATGGTGACTTTAAATAACAATTGGTTTACTTTCATTTATTTAACACTGAAGCGGTGCATCTTTTATGTAATAGTGACATACCGAATATGTATGAAAATGTAAGGAACTGTTCAGTAACACAGAACACGCTGGTTTAGGTTATAGTTTGCTTTATTGCCACTGTGAATGAAGGTACCTACAAACATTACTTTGGCACATAATAATGAGGAGACAGAAAGATTTCTGTGTTTTAGAACAGCCTAACCTGTGTCTGAATTACAAAATATAGAAGTTTTACAATAGCTATTGTATAGGATTATTTGGAAGCTGAAGCTCATGTTTTCAGGAAAGGAGCTTCGCAAGTTATGTTAACGTGTTCATTTCAGTGAAATTATTTTAGAGTTGTGCAAGTCTGTGTTGTCTGAGTTAGGACAACAACACAATGGAAATACAAGAAATACACAAACCCCTGTTGTTAATTAAGAAATTTATAGGGAGTAAATGCTAGTTGCTTTGGTAGGAGGAATGTTTGCTAAATTTCGGATTAAGGGACCCAAGGATACTGACTCAGAGTGTTCGTTTCCCAGAGGAGCCAAAGCCCAAGTGGTTCGTGCTGTACCAACACGTACAGATGCAGAGGATGTGGAGCAGCAGAGTTGGCAGGAGCTGGTGCTGCTGTGCTGGGCACTGCTGTGCCCAGGGTGCAGTGGCAGGGCTGGCACAGTCCCAGTCTTGCCCTGTGTCCCTGTCCAGCGCCTCCTCATTAAATACACCACAGCAGAGGGGACCAGACTGGGAACTCATGAAAACTGCGAGAGCCTCCCTAGAATCAGTGTGGTTGCTGGGTGATTACGTCATGCAGAGATAAGCCTGGGAACAGTCTTGACCATTTTTTCAAAAGCGGTGACAATGTCTCATTTCCCAGCCAAGAGCATGAGTCAGGCTGCTCAGCTCAGTTTTCAAGGAAGAGGGCAGCTCCATTGACTGCTTCAAAATGCCTCTTGCTTGAAAAAATCAAGCTTTCATGTTGGCTTCTGCAGAGGAATTTTTTGCAGGCTAGTAATCTCAGTTTACTCTCTACCAGGCTGGTGAGGAGCTGGATTTACACATTTCTAGAGAGCAGTGCATTACAGACAAGTTCTGTGCACAAGAAAATGGCCCAGGTTGCCTTCTGTTTTACATTTTTACTTCAATTTTATGTGGAGATATTAACAAAACGGTTCACTATATTTAGAATGCTAATGGCAGTCGAGTTACGTCAAAAGAGGGATCTATTATTACATTGACAGAATGTCAGTGGCAAAAATCAGCTATAACTTGTTCTGTATGTCATTAGCTGGAAAAATCACATGCAGATTTTTAACATTGATCAAAATTCCATTTCTCACTGGTTTTTTGCTGTGTTAGACATAGGACAGAATAAGAAATTTTTCTTGGGTGTATTTTAGTATGCAACAGAAATTGTAGAGCTCGAAGCCCATTTTTGCCTCATGGTAGTTTATACATTCATTCCTCCTTTGGAAATTATGTTTACTTAAGTTAGTGAAAGCTGGGCGAGGTCTTTTTACATTTAAAAGAGATTTCCCACATATCTCTCTTTGATTGTCATATCCTTCAGTGCACTTGTCCAAATCCTACCCACATGCCGCTATGCAGATGAGGCACTCCCACATAGGGAATGTTCTGCACAGAAATCATGGAACGCCTAAGCAGCCTTTTTTTCTTTTTAAAAAATAGACTCCTAAAAACTATTCTAAAGACAGCACAATTCTGCCCACAAGCTGAGGATAATGTAGGGGTACCTTTAAAATATATTGTTACATAAGCTGATAGGGAAAAAGGAAAAAAAAAAAAAAAAAAGAAAAAATGGTGAAGTTTTGCTGCAGCTTTTGAAACTTACCAGCTGCCTGACATGGGAGAATAAACTAGTTTAATTCACTTCAGCTATATTATATTTAAGTCAAAAAACTGACACAGATTTAGCTGGCAAACCTCTACGTCCTTGACTGAAGAAAACTGCAATGATAAGACGAGGGTAAGATTCATTTGCTCTTGGTACTTTTCCGAAGCATCAGCCGTCATTCCATTGCTGATGACGACGCCTTTTCACAGGAGTAGCAGAGCTGGTGTGTTGGCTGTCGTTTGATTTGCAGTTTAATACAGCTTTAATTTGCTCTGCCAGGTTAGAAAAGGGAGCTCTGCTCTGTTGGCCAGTCCCTGGGACGACCCGTGCAGCTCTTTCACACCTTCACTGCTCCCTGAACTGTGGATTCTTTTGCTGCCTTCTGATAAAATCTCTTGTCAATTGTTCCCTTTGCAAATGCTTTTTGTGTCCTGTTTGGGGAGCAGCTTTGGTTCAGAGGAGGCTCCAGGAGCTCCTCTATGTCTGCTCACGGTGAGAGAACTGTTTACAAGAGGATTTATATCATTGGGGCTTTAAGGTGGTAGATGTATGTAAAAATGTACATGCATCACAAATTGCTATTTTCTACAAAAATTGCGGTTGTGTTTTTTTTAAACCCTAAACCAGTGCTCTGAACAGAATCTAACATTGTAGCTCAAATATTTTTAAAATCTTCCTTGTTCTGTCGCAATTTAAACTAAAGCAGACATTAGACGCTGCATTCTTTTATGTGTTGTATATTTCTTATATTTTTCTTATTAGTCAAAATTAATAATGATAGAGTTTGCTGTTTGATTCTTCATAGTTCAGTGATTAGTTTCCATATGTTGAAATAAGTAACTATTTAAAGCCATCTGTTTCCCTTGGAAGTAAGAGTATTTTCATTAGTGTTCAGCATTTAGCAGATACTTGAAAAATTAAATTAAGGCTAAGTTTAAGTTGATCTTTCTGGACATTATTCAAACAACAATGTATGGTATAGTTAAAAAGCTGTAGGGTTTTTGGTTGATAATATTTGAGGTGCTATTTGCATTTGGCAATCACCTAACTCAGACATTAAAAATAAGCGTGATACACAAAACTGAACAAGAAAGCCTCCCCCTAATTAGCTGAGTGGGATGTAACACATGTATAGACGTTATTCAGGTTTTTTCCTTAAAGGTAAATTTATCTAATAAGATGCTGGCCAAAAGCAATTTTCTATGTCCATATTATCATCGCTAAAAATTAGGAAAACATTTAGTTTATTACTCAGATCAGAAGTTCTGTCTCCTCCTCGCTTTTGTTCACTATAACACAATTTCTCTGCTAAGTTTTGGATGCTACTGATATTCTCAGCTTGTTCCTGGGAAAAGCCATAAAATCCTAAGTCAGGTCACTTGGCAGTCAAGTGGAAGAGAAAACTGCTTTTCCGCTATATTGTATTGCTTTAAATTGCAAATATCTTTGTATTTGCTTCAGGTTTTTGTTTGATTTTGTTTTGTTTTTAATCCTGCTGTTGCACTCTCTGTGTTAGAATCTAAGATTTATATTTCTTTGACTGTTTAATGTTTCCTTTTATCGCCTTCATAAATAGTAATGACTAGCTTATGTATATCCAGGGAAGTAAGGCAAAAAGCCCTTGAGTGTGCCAAGTCTGAAAAAATTTAAATTAGTGTATCAAGTGTTAGAAGAAGAGGAATTAAGGCTCTTATCAGCTAACTATACGCCAAGAATCTTTTAAATTCTAACAATGGTCTGGTAGATGCAGCTAAATCTGGCTTTACTTAAGAAAGACAATAGCAGGCTTGTGGTTCAAAGTAAAAGATTTCACCTTAATAAAAGCTATTTAACATATTATTTGAAATCCACAGAAAGGCAAGTTTTTATTCCAAGGTGTAGATCATTTCTGGATGGGGAGTCCCACAATTTTTAATGAACATGTTTCTCTTTCTCATTTCTAATTAGCTCCAGTACTTAGATTGCAGGATGCCAGCCTTCAACACTGAGATTTCTGATGGTCATAAAGAACTCGGGGTGGTATTTAATTAGAGTGGTGCTAGGACAGACAAGAGTAGGGCTGA
The DNA here is from genome assembly GCA_026261815.1 of Monarcha castaneiventris obscurior. Lineage (NCBI taxonomy): Eukaryota > Metazoa > Chordata > Aves > Passeriformes > Monarchidae > Monarcha > Monarcha castaneiventris. Next base: position 3,185,886 of record JAMPIT010000856.1, read on the forward strand.
AACACTAATCCTTTTGCATTGCCCTTGTGGTTGTGATTGATGGGTTGATTTCTCTTTACAACTTCATTTGCATTGTGTGGCAATCCCTGCAGGCAGAGGTGCTGTGCGTTTCTGGATCAGAGCTCCCCATTAGGACAAGCTAGTGTGCTCAATGGGGTAGGGGTAAGGTGAAGAGCTCTCCTAGCTCTTAAGCAACCTATTAAATACCGGGTTTATGGTGGGTGATGTGACTCCCCATGTAAATGCTGGTGTTTGTAATATCTTTATCTCTTTTTACCTTGAAAATATATATTCTACCACCCACTATCTGTCCTACCCTTTCCCTCTTCTGTTTATCTCAGCTGTTGTGTTAAAATGATCGTGTCATGTAGTGGCTGCTAGGAGGAATGGCTGTAGAGGTTTTTTGGGTTTTTTTTTTTGATTCATAGAGATAAGAGAAATTGGTCAGGATTTTCTTTAAAAAATAGACATTTTCATCCTTATTACTAGAACTCTTAGTTTCTGAAATTCTAACTCCAGTTTGAAACTTCTGTAATGCAGAGCTGTTTCTTGTTTGCAACCAGAATATTGTAGCAGGACTATCTAAGCTCCTTCTGCTGTCACAAAGACAGAGCCATCAGCACCCTGTCCCTCAGACCTCCAGGAACTGCTGTTCCTGGGAGCAGTTGGGACATGCTCACATCAGATGAGATCTCCACGTCATGCATCTATGAGCATTTCCAACAGTGAATTTCTACGGGATGAGTGTATTTGCTCTGGCAGCAGAGGAAGCCAACAGTATCCTGGGCTGGGTAAGCAGGAGAGTAACCAGGAATTTGACAGAAGTGATTTTCTCCCTTTACCTGGTACCTGTTAATTCTATCCAAAGTATTTGGCCCAGTTTGTGGCTCTCCAATACCAGGAAGAAGGTTCAGCACAGGCCTCCCAAGATGTGCTGGAGCATATGGTGAGAGGCTGAGGGAACTGCACATATTCAGCCTGGAGAAGGGAAGGCTCCAGTATGATCTCATAGCTGCCTTTAAATGCTTACAAAGAGGGTATCAAGAAGGAGCAAGTCTCTTCCCAGAGGTGCATAGTGAGAGGATAAGAGACAACATATACAGTAAAATTGGAATAAGTGGTTATGAAGAGAAGCTTTCCACATGAGAACAGTTTTGCATTGGAACAGGTTGTCTGGAGAGTTTGCACAGCCTTTGTCTTTAGCTTTGATAAAAATGGATGTAGAACAGACACGCAAATCTTGAAAATGCTGTCTGTGCCTCCAGGCTCTCCTACCACTGCCTTCCTGCCACTTCAGGGATGGGGTTAGTCCAGCTGCCACTTCCTCTCCTGTCACTTTAGTGAATGGAATCCTCTGTCAGCCTTTTGTTGTTAGATCAAAGTATCATTGAACCCAAACAGAAGGGAAGAAATATTTAAATCTATGAAAAATAACAGCCTTCTGTGTGCACTTGTATAACCTAAAAGGTTACTAATCTCTCAGGTCAAGTATTTATTCCTTTTGCAGTCTTTCTTGTGTGAGTGAATGGGTGTTTTTAAGCTAGCAAAGGTATTTGTTTTTCTGAGTTCACAAGTGCAGACTTCTTTTCAAATCTAGGTGTCTCCACTCACATTTGAAAATAAATAGTCAAAATGAGTGGTTCTTGCAAATAGTCATTGCATATTTTCCTTATTACTGGTCAAGAGATATTCCTGCAGATTGGGCTTACCTTGCTTGTTTTCCATAAGCTCCAGCTGGATGCTCACAGTCTCCTGGTTGAGACAGAATAGATAGATTATGTGCTCAGAATTTGTCTGATTCAGTGGAGAACCAGGTTGCATACACTAGCCCGTTTTTAGGGTCCAAAAAACCAAACCAGCTGATTGTGCAGATTCGTGTAAGAAGCTTCCTAATTTCCTCTGATCTTGTGAAGGGTGACATGTTGGGCATTGTTTCCTTGATGATCCTGTGACTGCAAAGTGCAGCATATTCATAAAAACTGTACACATCCCAAAATCTGATCTAACATAGTGTCTCAGGAAATAGATTAATCTTGCTGCATTATAACTATGCTTCTACTGCACTGTTCTTGCTCAGTTCTGGGGCTTAGAGTTAAAAAACCAGAACAATTTCTGCAAAGCAAAACCACTGATACGTGAAACGAAAAAATACGTTGAGCAGCGTGTCTTCGTGGAACATACTTATCTCTTAAAAGTGAAATGCACCTTGTGCAGAGTCTGTGTAAATTGCCCTATTGCTGCCAAAGAGGTTCAGTGCTTTGCCATTTACAGCAATGTGCAAAAGTTTGGGGTTTTATTTGAATGTAAAAGATGGGATTCTACTGAATTTCTAATCCTGGTGAACTCATTCAAGGGAAAGGGCTTCCTTGTTTGAAACCGAGCTGTCTGTGTCTGCTTGATCTGGTTACTTTCTTGAAAATATGTAAAGTTCCTCTTTTCTTCCATGGTCACTGAGAAAATTGCACTTTCTGTAGAGCAGCAGTTTGGTTGTCAGAGGCGATCCTGCACAATAAGGTTTTCTGAGAAGTGAAAGTTTCATACATGAAAAAAGAGATTAGTTCCAGATAATTATTTATGAATACTGGTATCTCTTCTGCTACTGGTTTTCAGAGACCTGTTTTGAATCTAGCTAACCATGTTAGCTGGATTGAGTAGACTGGAAATGCAAAATGGTAATACACAAACTTCTGAGTATTGTCACCCACTTCTGATTATTTTTATATTTATGGCAGATATTTTTTTCTTTTTCCTCCTGAAACCATATATAAAAACTAGTTTTCATCTGAATTCCATGGGGTTTTTTTTCCTAGGTTGCAGTTAACATAGAGCTGACTAATGGTACATACCTGGCAAATACAGTTGTAGGGGGTTTTGTTAGGGTGGATTAATTATTCCTGTCTAATACTTAAGTAATTTGTATTTCAAAACCCAGTGCTATTTGTGGATGAACCACAGGTGATTTTTAAATAAAGCTTGCCTGAAATTATTATTTAAACAAACAAAACAAAACCAACCAACCAACCAGAAAAAAAAAAAAAAAGGCAAATAAAACAAACCAAACCAGAAGAAAACTCAACAACGAGAGATTATTTTAAAAACTTGCAGACAAATAAGAGACCTTGAGGACCTGCAAGTTACAGTGTTGTTGTAGAGTTTGTTTGGATCAGAAATTTGCATTGCTGAAGGGAAAGCTTACTTCATCTGAGCTTCTGTACAGACTGTTGGGTGCTCTGCTTTTAGTTTTAAACTATTTGTCTTTTTGTTTCGTGTAATTCTATTAAAGCACTTTTTGCCTAAGATAATGGGAACCCCCATTTAGCTGGGCCCCGTGGCTCAGGATGTGTAGTAGCTTGCTAATTTATTTGTTTTTAGCTGTTGCTTTAACTGCAAAGGTGCAACGATGTTGCTCTTTAAGAATCACAGGATGTAAGATGTTAACAAGCAAATTCTAGCAGCAAACTATGCTCTTAAATGTCTGGTTTATGTTTGTAAGAAACGGAAACAAAATATAAATAGTTTAAATTATCAAAGACCAAGAGAGAAAGTGTGATTAAGTTCAGGGCAGCTTCACCCTTGCTCTCACTTTTCTGCATAGAGCAGTAGACGCTTTTGCAATGTGCACTGCTTGAATTGTTTGAATTAATGTCATATTCTCTGTTTAATTTGAAATATTTTATATCATAATTTGTTTGCTTCTGAAGAGTGTGAGAGGCCTTGAGTTCAAGTTGTTTAACTGGTGTTCAATCTCTGTTACTAAAATTAAGTTAAAATAATAATTTGAAAATTTTATTTCATAATCCTTATTAGCAAGCAACATACTCAGATCAATTTACTACGCTTCATAACTCTCCATTGAATGGAGAGTGGTCCTTAGTTTGATACCATGAACACATATATGTGTGTGTGACACTAAAATTGAATTTAGTGTGCATGGCTTTTCTTAATTGATGCTGTTAGTCACTGCAGGCATCTTTACTGGAAGATTTAAATTTACATTTTGAACTTTCATGAACTGAAATTATCTGATTTGGGGTTTTTTTCCCCCTACTATTCTTTAGAATTGTTGGCAGGGGACATATTAAATAGCTGTAGAATTTAGGAATCTGTTTTAAACACAGAACATTTTTGTTAATACACAAAGTCAACCAAGGATCAGTGAACCCTTTGTGGTTGTTTACACTAGATATAGATATAGATATACTATGTAAGTATAAGCTAATATACTTAACTTTTCATTAAGACCAACAACTGGGTATTTCCAGAGTTGTGTCAGGTTCCAAAATATATTTTCATCCTCCAAATCCTGGATCAATTGGCTACAATGGTATCTGGAATAAGTGAAAGCAGATGAAAAAGTTCTCTGAATGGTACCAGTCCTGTAGCCTGATTCTGTTCAGAATAGTTCTCAATTACATGAGAGATTTTGCATCAAAGTTAAGATACATGTGGAGGTCATCTTTGCCTTTCATTCAGTAACTTAGGCAGAATTAATGTGTTCCCATGTCAATCAGGTAACATTTTGTATCTACTGTACTCCCAGCTGCTGCAGTAAATATTAAAGGGGAGAATTAGATTGTTGTGGGTAGGTGTAGAAAGATTAATTAGATTGTTGTGGGTAGGTGTAGAAAGACGAAGTAGTAAAGAAGGACAATATGAAGAAGAGGGAGGGGGGCAAAGGGAGGTTTGAAATATTGGGAGAAGTGAATCAGGAATGAGTAGAGAGGAGAATTCACTAAAAGGCTTGGCAAAATAGACCCGACTTTGTAGAAGTGGATGGTGCCTTTTAGGTCCCTGTTTTGGATCCTGAATTCTATCCATCCAGTCTTCATCTCTTCTGAGGTGGACTGAGTCTGCCTAAGTTCATGCCTGACTTATGTGTTGCTTAAGAGTTTTGATTGCTTTCCCAGAATTAAATTCATGTTTCAAAGTCTTTGTTGTATTTAGTCTCTGGCAGCTGAAAATTGTTTTATTTCTGATGGGTTATATAGCGATCATTTTTCACTGTTGTTCAGGTAAGCCATTAAACATATGTAGAAAAAGTGCATTTCAGTAAAACCCCATCCAGTTTGTGTATTGCCTTGCTCAGACACCTTTTCCAGAGCACAGTCCTTCACATCCCTGATTCTAAATCTGATGAAAATCAGCAAGCATTAGTGAGCACATAAGTTATTGGGTTTTTTTAAATGCGTCTTTAACACATTTAAAAGCAGAGGATGATATTGCTTTACTCTCAGGAAAACTAGCAACGCTCCTTATGCCTTTTGCTGAACCAAGGAAAATGCCTTTGCTGTTACATGGGAGAAGAACGCCAGTAATTGACAGGACACATGATGCTGTCACCATGAGTTCAGGCATATTTGCTGTGCATTAAAATGACAATGGAATAGATTAGTTTGAGGGTATAATATCTACCAAAATTGTTCTATACAGATATCAGAATATTAAATAAAGGGAAAAGGCTTCATAAAGTCTCATATAATCCCTCTTGGCATGGGTATATGAGCAGGTATTCAAGTTTTTTTCCTTTAAGTATGCTGATATGATTAAATTTAACTTGACACAAGTGATGTACTATACCACGTGATTGTAATATTTAAAAGAAAACCACTTTTCTGATTGAATACCTACTTGCTATCAGTTCCTGTGTAGAAGCATCTCATCTGAATTTTTTCTGCAGCTAAAATGCAAACACACTTGCTGTATTCTCCAACTCACTGGGTGTGCACTGAGCAAATGCAGAACTGCTTCAATATTTCTGGTATCTTATTTAATCTAATGTTGTACTATAAAAGCCAGCCAGTTCACATTGATTAGAAACAGTTTCTAGGCTATAACTTTTCTCTCCCAAAAGTGGTGTGTGTATTTTCACTAATTCTAGAGTCTGGATGCTGTGGCTGCTGTCCAGGCCCCTGCACTGTGCACACACAAACGCTGTTGGATGTGGTTGCTGTAGGTTAGCCATATGCCATATGCTTCTGCTCGACATGCCAGAGCTTTTCTCAGTGCTATTTCAGTTTTGGAAATACCTCTCCTTCCTCCACCCCTTCTTTAAACACAGAGGCACAAAATAAAACTGTAAACTGGGAAAGGTAACTTTCATCCAGTCCCACAACATGTATTACTTGAAAATAGTGTCTTGTTCAAAGCCATAGTTTTTAAGCCTACCAGGGTTAAGCACCTATAGCATAGGCAGAGAGCAGCTTTGCAGAAAGTTTTACTATCATATGAATATGTTCAGTCTTTTGAAGAAGGTCCAGTAGTGAAATAAATCTCCGGAGAAGATGTGCAGGGAGAGGCCATGTAGATTTGTAGATTTGAGACCAGTTTTAGTCCCTATTCTGGGGGATTGTGGAAATGAAAACACAGGGACAAATTTGCTATTTCTTTCGCAGTAACAGAAGCTTTTCAGAGATTTAACAGCATAGAATTTACCAGTCAGAATAGTTGGTGAAAGTCTCTCCTCTGCCGTAGGAACCATGAAAGGATTTTGTCCATTTTCTCCGTAACTGGAGTTTCCTTGTAACACACTATTAATAGATTTTAGTTTGTTTTAGGCAGTTGTGACATTCAGCACTGTTTAGAAATATAGTTTGCTTTGCATAAACACATCTTAGTGCTTTTTTTGTCTCCTCGTTGAGAAGGTCTTTACCTTCCTTCAGTACTGTGGCTTAGGTTGCTGATGACAAACATTGTTGGATAAACAGTTCCTTGGTAATGCTGCAACGGCATCTTAACATAAACATCCACTGAAGTATGCAAATGATCTCAGTGATAAACAAGCGTAGCAAAGTGTGGCTGAGGCAGGAAGCCAATCTGTCTGTTCCTTGTGCCCAATGATATTTTGATTGTCATTTTAATCTTAGGAGTAAATAACATCAGCGATCATGTTCCATCATTTAATTTCAGTGCCAAAAAAATGAGCGCTGCTTTAACTGGCATCAAACAAGATGGTATTGCTGTGGTAGTTGGTCATTGCAGCTCAGGTCATCTATGTTCCGTTGTAAATAACAAAATGGTGGAAATCTTAAACAGAGACTGAAAACTGGCATTTTCTTAAAGCAATGTTAAATGGTTAATGTCTAGTTTCATTTTTTTTTCTGGAAAAAAACCTTTCTTTTCACCCTTAACATCTTTGAATTGAGGGTGTCTTAGTTCTAGCTAGGCTGGACAAAAAAACCTTCCCATATTTGTCCTCAAGTACCTGAGCAATATTTCTGTGCTTCTCTTTTTTTGCCATGCCTTGACTGCATCACTTGTAAGCTCACATTTTGTGTCTGTCTTTGCTAAGAAACTTTCTTCATAGCCATGTAGGCCTGCTCAGTATCTTCTTTCCTAATGAATGGTTTGTTCCTGCATGATGAAGTTCTCTTTACTCAACATCTCAATCAGGCAGCTGCCTTGGACTGTCTCCTGGGTAAACCTTAGGGATTCATAACATTTCCCTGGATATACTGAAACCTCTTTTTCTGAAGCCCAGTTTTATAACTGCTGCTGATTCTCCTGGTCTTCCTCCAAGATCCTAAAGTCAGTCATGTCATTGTCTTTATGGAGCTTACTACATAAATCAAACTCTTAAATTTATCTGGTTTAAGCAAAGTAAAACAAAACAAACCAGCTTGTATTTGATCATTTAGCACAGTTTTGCAGTAATTGCTGTAATTTAATCCAGCTCGTTCTGGCTTTCAAAGCAGCCCTGTATCCAAATAGCTGAGCAGGGATGATCTGTCAGCTTTGCTACTTAAGGCAGCTCATGGCATTGCATTTTCATTTCCCTCACTAACTGACTGTGTTCCTTGTTTTATTTCAGGTGAGTCAAGTAATGATCTCCATTTGTGATACTGAGGCTTGGACCTGTATCACACATGATGGATGAACTGTGGTTATTGTGGTGCTGCCCTAGAAAATGATTCACTGTGAGGGATTATGAAGAGAAGTGTCCCCTTTCTTTTCTGAGGCTCCATCAGAGCTTAGCAGTGAAAGACTGTGGCCCTGGTTAAAAGAGGTCACTTAAAGTGTCCAGTTTAAAGAGATGACACAGACAGTTCAAACTCCACTGGGTGCTGCTGCCCTTATGCTTGGGAGGTGGCTTTGTTTCTTCTGGTGCAGCCACTCCAGTGCTGCTTTTGTGAAGCACACAAAGCTCTACAAAGGTCCCCAGTTCTGTCTTGGTTCTCTGTGTGGAATCCTTGTGGCACTCTTCACTCATCTTGCCTGGTATTTGGTTTATCTATCACCATCTAATCACTAATTAAGTAGGCGTGAAACTGTGATCCCGTTTCTCTCTGGCACAAATGGCTTTCAAGAATGTTTTGTCAGCACAGGGCTGTAGGTTCACCACTTTCTGTGGCTGACAGGTCTGCTAAACACTTGGCTCTATTCTATGGTTCATCCATTGCAAAGCCAACTGAAACTCTGGATGAGGTGGCATCTCTAAATTGGGAATAACTTGGTGACAACTATTAATATCAACGGGATTAAATTGCTCCATTTTGACACTTTTAGCAACCAGCTGTATCCAGTCTCAAGCTCCTGAAAACTTCAGTCAGGTTTTTTTTTTTGAGTAAACTGGAATTGTGGTGTCAAATTCTACTTACAACAAATCTTGAATTAATTATTTTAGCTATGTTATAAAAACTTGGCAGAGTTCTAGAAACGATCTGTTGAAAACCTGCAACTGGATTTGAATGCTGTTCAGTTTTCTCTGCAGGCTCCAAACCTTATCAGAGCTCAATCCTTTACCAGTAAGGTGTCATTTAAGGAAGTTTTTTGACTCAGATTCTGGAAATATTTATGCTTGTGCATGGGTTACAAGGCAGGAACTGTCTCAGTGGAATCCGGAAGAAAGGGTTACAGAGCACAGTGCAGGGTTTTGTCTGGACCAGACATAGTCTTGCGACATAAGCATGATTTGTCACCTGGGTTAGTATGTCCTATATCATCAATAAGTGTTGTAGTCAAAAAAACCAAAACGAAACAATTTTTAAAAATTGGGTATTTCAACCACTTTATTAGAAAAATAAGAAAATGGACATACTAGCTTTGTTACAATCCAGCTTTAAAAGGTGTCAGTGGTTTTCAATAAATTATCTTTGAAATAAATTTTATTTCAGAAGAGAAGATGCAGATAAAATTAGAAGACTTATATGGCTGTAGTTACTGTTACAGAGGTCATGCAGAAGGTAGAGAAAATGACTCCTTTCTATGGAGATGTAAGGCAGTGCTCTTCTACATATGCTGAGAATGGTAACATTTGGCAGAAAATGAAAATGTGTCATAGTTCACAGCATTAAATTAAATCGTTTGTGAAACTTGCCTTGCCTGCACTATAAGAATTGCCACTTCCATACTGCTTTGGCTGTGGAATAAACAAATGAAAACGTATTTTTGTAAGGAAACATTGCAAATGCATCTCAAAGAACTGAGACATTGTTTCTTGAGGGCAGAAAGCAGGCTAGAAGTTGTAACTAGTCTCTTCCTTCTCAGTACATGCTTTATGAAGAAAGTCATCAAATAGGATAAAAGTATAAAATCCATTTTGAAGCTATTCTGCACCTGTTGAAACCACATGGAATCACAGAATGATTCCGATTGAAAGGGAACTTCCGAAGCCGTCTAATCCCAACATCCCTTTTAAAACTGGGGTAACTACACAGATTAGGTTGCTCAGGGGCTTCTAGAGTTCAGGTTGAAAGTCTCCAGGATGCCATAACCTCTCTGAGCAGCATTTTCCTGTGCTTAACTTCCCTCACATTCATTATCTTACTCTTCAGAGCTAACGGGACTTTGTCTTTCGGCAACTTTTAGCTGTTGCTCCTTGTTCTGTCACTCTGTACCTGCGGGTTCTGTCTCTGTAACCTTTGGTTAAGTGGAAGAAGATGCAATTAAGTTGTCTGAGCCCTCCCTTCTGCAGGCGATGCTGAACCAGCTCCCTCAGCCTCTGTCATGTGTGCCAGCCCTGCAGCTGCCCTGGCAACCCACCACTGAACTCTCAACCACATCTCCTGTCCTGGGGCACTCCAGACTGGTGTTCCAGATGCTCTCCCAAGTGCTGTGCAGGGAGGAATGATCCCTTTCCTCACCTCACGGACCACCCTTTGCTAATGCAGCCTGCAGAGCAGTTTGCCTGTGCTGCCTCGGAGGCAGAGCACTGCTTTGTACCCAGCTCTGCCCACCAGGACTCACAGATCCTTTTCTGCAGAGCTCCTCTCTGGCTAGGCAGTCAGAGCCTGGGCCAGTGTGAGGGATTATCCTGTCCCAAGAGCAGGACTTTGGCCAGGTTCTTGTCAGCCCACTCCTGTAGCTTCTGCAGAGCCCCATAACTGTTTCCTGTTTGCTGTCACATGTGAATTTGCATTCTGACACTTCATACATGTCTTTTATGAAGATGTTCAACAGTTTCGTACCTGGTCTTGATGGCCAAGGGCTGGAACTCATAGCTGACTGAGTTAAACTTCTAAAGATTGACTGCCACTCCCTTTAAAAGCCACTATTCCAGATGGCTTTTCACGCACCTTTTATGTTAACAATCCAATCCTTTATTTTTGCCCTCCCTCCCTGCTATTTAGGTACAAGGCTGCATCATCCTCAGCATGCTCTCCTAAAGCTGTAAAACAAATGAGGTGTAGTTTCCTATACTGACTTGTGGATGATGACAAGTTCCTTTTATGCTTTTTTTAAAAAAATATTTTAAGGATCCATTCTCATCGTAGATATACCTGAGTTCTTCTGAGTGGCTGGCTGTATGGCTCTTAAGGCCATTTTTGAGAGCCCTATTTTTCAAATGTGATGAAAATTTGTTTCCAAGGGAAGTATTGGTTGATGGCATACAAGTTTGAGTTGCTGTTGAAAAGACCTTAAGAGTCAGAGTTGGAGAAAGTGAGGGTGAGGCAGAAAACTTAAAAAGGAAGATTTAGGTGTTAATGTGGAAGCAAAACAAATCAGTGTGGCAGAATCATGTCCACTTGGGCCATTGGAAATAGCAGGAGAAAGAATCTGGTAATAAATGACAGCATCATAAAGGCAGTTAAAAGTTTCAGCAGTTGGAAAGAGTGAAGGTACTGGAGGGAAGGCTTCCTCTGTGTGTGTTGGTGTGTCCATAGTATTATGTGCTCTTGAATTCAGGCAGGAGTTCAGAGTAAGTTTTGGCAAGTTGTTTGCTGCTTTCAGTTAAATGTAAGTAAATGTCCTTTGCAGGCTGCTGGGATGTTTCAGTTGCTGGTCTGTTCCATACCCCAGACACTGACACAAAGTGAACATGTCATCAAACACATATGCAGCAGCAGCAAGAGCACAGACTTTTATTGGAATACAGTATGTTATATATGAAAAAGTAAATGTTCTTCTGCAATGGGAGAAAATAAATGGTACTTTCCTGCTAAGGTAGTAAAGAAATTCTCTTTTGCTTACTTACTGTTATCTTTTCTCCCTATGCTCTCTGAAAAAAAGTTATTCTGCATTATCTTTTTTACTTTTGAAAACTGAATTTGGCTTTGTCCTGAACCTTACAAAAAAGAGAGGTGGCTGGAGAATTCATTTTGTGTGATTGCAGAAGCAAATGATGTGAGTCAAGTGGCCTGGTCAGATAATTAAGCTACAACAGAGAAAGCTCGCAGAGTCAGTCAGTTGTGATTATCAGTCCAGTGTGGTTGGATGTCTGATTCCTTCTGAAAAATCTGAAGTGGCTGCTTTTATTATCATTAATTGGGGAGTGCCAGCAACAAATCTGGAAGAATTACACTGCCACTTTAAAGAATTCCAATATATTTCAGTTGGAATGTAAGTTTAATGATGAATTGATGACTGTTTGTTGCTCTGCCCACCCCTTAGAATTGGAAGGTTTGTTAAAATAATTCCAGTGTGACGTGTCCGCCTTGCTTCTGAACCCTGATGTCTGTAGGCAGTCTGCAACAGAGTGGCAATAAATTTATATTCTTTGGGGCTGTCTGAATCTTTTTAGTTTTTCTTTTTTATTCTTTTCTTTATTTCTTTAGATAGAAGTTCAATCATTTTGAAGCTACCTCTAGAGCATCTAGGAAAGTCCCTTTAACAGTGAAGCATTAGGTTGCTTAAAGTGCCTCACAGAACTAAACCTTGGAAGCATTTCTGAAATATTTCCCCTGCTAAGCAAGAGGGGTGTCATGAAATGAAACAAAAAAGGAAACAATATTTCATTTGAATGGAAGGATAAAGTACATTTAATCTAAGCCAGGCTAGTTCAATATTGACAGTTTGCTCGTGGCATTCAGCAATTTTAAAATAGGAACCTTATTGCTATTAACTCTGCCACATGGAGGAGGAATTAATCCTCCATAATGGAAATGCACATGTGTAGCTGGACATCATAGCTATCACAAAGCCAGAGCCCTGGAAGTTTAGGGTGTTTTGGAACTTTGAATACAGCCGTGTTGATTTTAAAACAAAAACCTTCAGCTTCCGGCAACTTCCATAGTAGCATTTCCAATGTTTTTTAAACAGCTATTAATGTAGTCAAGCTGTGTTTTTTCTCCTTCTCTGTGTAATCATCTGCTCAGTGGTGCACTCCATCAGCAGTAGCAGGAGCCAGAGGAGTGGCCTGCTGTGATTGATGGGGCGAGGCCCCGCACGCTCAAGGAGCCCCATCTGGATCAGGTTTTGGGAGCAGTGAGATGCTGAGAGGGAGGTCAGCGAGCCCTGCACCGGCTGCCCTGCCTCAGCACCTCGCTCACCCACACTCTGCACACCCTGCAGCGCTCACGCTCCCTCAGCCATCACTGCTGCTCGCTTTGGGCACATGCTGCATGGCCTGGGACCAGGGCAGCTGCTAAGTTTATGGAGAAAAAAGGCAGCACCATGGTACAGCAGGTATTTGCACTTTTATTTTCACTTGAAACTCTTGGTTTTTAGTCAAGCCAGGGCAGTTCTTATAACCAGCTGCACCACTGCATGCGAGACTTCTAACCCATGGTGTGTTGCTTAAGTCTGAAGGAGGGCAAGCTACGGGGGATCATGTGCTGGATAGATGTAACTGAGCCCTTCTCAGGACCAGCAGGTTTGCAGAGAAATGTTGCGTTTTTCTTCTTTGTTTCCGTGCCCTAAGGATACGATGCAGTTTGGCTCATTTAACTACAGTACAGGAGGCTTTCTCTAAATGTGAAATATCCCTTGCCAAAGAAACAAAATGCACCAAACGGAAAATAGAGCAAAACAAACAATAAACTGTGAGTTCAACTTCAAAATGCAGGCAAGCAGAAAGGTTTTCATTGAACACATTTTTATGCTGCAAATGTGTTTTTTAAAAAAGGAACACTGCATAAGTAATGATTTCTGTGCTCTCTTCTTTGTGTACAAACATAACAAGCTTGCTTTATTATGTTTTGACACTTTTTATATATTTCTTAATTATGAATCCTTTCAGAGCAGGAGATGCTGAAAAGGCATCTGAGACCATAGGAGCAGTTTAAATTCTAAGCTTTTCTTCAAATGGAGTAATATGGATGAAATAGGAAAGCCTTCACTTACCTACATCATTGGAATCCTTTCTTTTGGTTCTTTAGAGTTCAACGTTTAACCAGAAAGCAATAAATTTGATTTTATACACTGCCACGTAAAGCATATTTTTCAGTTGAAATGTGGTTTTCATTAAGACTCGGGCCAGAGCATTTAGCAGAGCCTGACTGTCTGCCATCCTTTGTTCTCCTTGCTGTTGCCAACAACCAATTTTTTAAAAAGCCATGCACAAAGTGAGCATTAAGGGGTCATTTAATCTTAAAGGTACTTGGAACTGAGTCTGAAGGGACAACTTCTGTTCAGCTTCTCCTGCCTAGGTGGTATTAAGTCATGCCTGTGTACTGTCATACACAGCTTTGAAATTACTCTAATGCCTGAGCTCATAGGCTAATTTTCCCGTTGCTTTTAGGGCCATTTCATATTTTCAACTTAATGCATTAGAACTTATTATTTCTTCTGTTCATTTCAGTTCACTGTATTTTAAAAAGCACAATAAAGGAACATTTGAGGTGATTCTATTTAAAGAATTTTTGGTTCTTTAAAATCTATTCTAAAGTGTATCTGACTGTTGTGTAGTCGGGGATCCCATCAACCACATGTATATACAAATGTGTGATAGCTGACACTTCAATGATCTTGATATAAATTAGTATTTTGAACAATAAGCTCTGGCTATTATTAGCCAAGTAAATAGTACAGAACTTGTTTACACATATATGCTTTTATATCACATTGTAATACCGTGTCTGTTGAGTTAATTATGAATAATAAATTCACACTAATTTTAAAGGTTAGGAAAGGCTTCAGTGGTCACTTATTTTAAGGGATCAACATCTCAGATTTATTGTCACTATCATTTTAAACTTAGGGCCTGCAGTCCATGTGCAAGTTTAATTTCTTTAATGTCCCCTGTCTTCCAACAAATTAATGAACCTGCAGAGCCTGCACTGATAATCTTGTGTGTCAGTTTTCTGCTTTAAGCATACTGGGGTTGGTTTCTTTAATGGCAAGGTTGTAAATCTCTGAATATGTACAAGTTAATAAAAAAAAAAAACACAAATCCCTGACCCTTCGTTGTTTACTTATTAATGGGGTCTCAGTTAGAAATAAGTTAGCCAGACCTCAGCTGAACAAGTCTAATGAAAGAGACAGAAGAGTCTCAGCATTGTGGAGGTTCTGAAATAGTCAGTGCAATTTGCCAGTTTGTGATAAATCTAAAGAGTTGCTGGTAAAAATAATAGGAAAGTTCAACCCTCTTAATTAAATATGAGCTGTAATTAGCACTAGGTGTGGGTGCTTTGAATATTAATTAGGTTCCTCATGGAACTGCTGTCAAGGTTAATGAGAAACAGTGGGGGTCTCAGCAACATCTGGTTTAGGACTGGAGGTGGTACAAAACCCTTTAGATCAAATGCACCTGGACATTAGCCCTTGGTCCCTCTGCTGCTACTGCTGTTCTTTTTTAACAGCTGCTGACTCCAGTGCCATGTTTAGCATCTGACAAGAAGGAATAGCTTAAGGACCAGCACTAACCAGCTCCTGTGTTTCAAAACCAGCACAGTGAAAATGCTTATAGAGGCAGAATCTGGATTTACTTCTGTTCATTCTTACCCCTTGCTCAAGTCCCTCCTGAAACAGCTGATTAAAAAATTGAAGGTCAGCTGCCTCCCACACAAGTTTTAAAAATACTTCTTTAACATTTAATGAATGTCTCTAGTGTAACCAGTCATTCCTGGGTTTTGCTTCATCTGGATTTTAATTTTTTTTTTAGTAGTAAAAATATTAGGTAAAAGAAATAAGAAAGGAACTTGACCATTTTAATATTAGAGGGTAAAAGTATACATTTACAAGAGTTTTTAACCTCCACAAAAATTTATCACAGCCAGTTTCAGTGCAGCATTAGCCTTGCAATGACTGCAGATATGCAAACAAATCTTGGTGACTTAACCGTGTGAAGTCAGTAAATGACACTGGTTTCGTGATAAAGATGGTTGAATGAAGCAATGGAAACCACTTGCTCAAGGCCATGCACTAAACCAGCAGCAAAGATGGGATTAAAATTAGGGTTTGATTGCTGATATAAAGTTCTAATTTTTCAGGACACACTGAGCGCCTTTTACAAAGGAAAATTCTGTTTTCTCTTTTAAGCCTGTCAAGTACCAGGACTTCTGTGTGAATTCTTAAAAGCTCTTGAGTTTAGGACTAGTTCAGGTCAGAGAACTGATTTCTGAATTAGTTGAAATTGGCTGGAAATGCCCTTAAGTACAAAGTGCAGAAGAATGTTTTTTATTTGTCCAGCCTATTTTAAAATTAGGAAATCATGGGCTGATGAGTGCAAATAAAATCCCTGCAGTAGTCTTGGGTAGGTACTTGTACATGCTTTGGTGGGAGAATGATAGAGTAGTTCAAAAGATTATTAAATTTTAACTTAAATGGGCATTTTTACATTGCATGCTATTTAAAGGGATAATTTTATCTTGTTCATCTGAGGTTGGGATAGTCCCTGCACCAATGGCCTCTAATGCTGTGTCAGGCAAAATCACATTTTGGACATTTTTTATATAGGTTCAGAAAGATTGTAGTGTACATTTCCTCCTCTAGAATTATTGCTTTTTGGTGTGAGCAAAGCATTTAGTCAGAAGTTTTCTAATTAATAAATTGACAGCCTTGGCTATTCTTTACTATATCAAATGGAAATATGGGTCTCTCTATAGCAACATGAGGATAGTGTTTTTAATGCTATAGGCTAATTGTGATATGGAGATGAAATACTGTTGTCTTTAAAAGTAAAACCTTTAAAGTTCTTAAATCTATTTCTCTTGGCGTAGAATTTTTCTTTATGTTATTTAAGGTTTTGAACGGATGCATTTTTAGATTCAACTGTTTAATACTGTGACTGGATCTCATTATTAGTTTGCATTTGTGGCATGCAGTTGCTCAATACAGAGTACCTCAAAGTGTTCTGAATATCTCAGGGCATTATTTCATATCAGTACTTTCAGTATTTGTTAACAGTATGCACCCAAATCCTGCCCTGTGTGTAGGTTGCATATATCGTGTTGTGCAAATGGTAAGTCAGAGGGATCACAGACTGGAGGCTGAGCTCACCAGAGCCCTGTGCTGGCTGTTGTGCTCAGGAGCTGTTGGAATAAACTAGCTTTGTCCCTCTGCCTTGTCTGAGTTGAGGCATCATCAGTGCAGGCAGATTTCACTGACCTTTCCCACTGAAAGAATAGTCTACAATTATCCTGTGAGCAGCAGATTTGTTTGTCTAATTATAATAATGTTTAATAGGGTTAGCAAAATGCGTTTAATACAGATAAGAAATGTTCTCCTCAAGAAACAACCACTGTGCCCTTTTCAGGCCAGGATGCTCTCATCACTCTCTTCGTTACGGGTGCAGGACCTTGGCTTATTTTATCTCACGCCACGTTTCTTCCTTTTTTTATTTTTTTTTCCTTTGATTTTCACAGGGTAATCAGGAAGCTACAGCACCTCCTGACACAATGGCACAGCCTTATGCCTCAGCCCAGTTCGCTCCACCTCAGAATGGTATCCCTGCAGAATACACAGCCCCACATCCGCATCCAGCTCCAGACTACACAGGCCAAACCACTGTTCCAGAGCACACGTTAAACATGTACCCTCCTGCTCAGACACACTCCGAACAGAGTGCAGCTGACACAAATGCACAAACTGTCTCCGGCACAGCCACAGTAAGTCAAGGTTACAGCTCTTTCTAAAACTCTGTGTCTCCTGTGTGTTTATCAGTAACATCTTTTCCTATGTCGCACTTGACACGCTTCATTTGCATTAGGCTTAGTCACCGTGTTAAGGTTGAAAGTCTGTCATAGCTTACTGTTGAACCTGGAGAATGTGTTTTCACTGGTTTTGGAGCTTCTTAATAAGTGTTGGAGCTTTGGAGTTTCATTTTCAACAGTTTTAGACAAAATGATTAATAGCCAGCCCATGAATCATAGCATAAATTTTAATTAAGTCCAATATGGAAAAACATTGAAAATGAGTGTTTGTAGGCATTCATCTGCAGGGCCAAAGAAAGCAACCAAAAACCCCAAACCAGACTCATCTGATTATTTTTAATGACCTCTGTGTTTTCGACACAAGTAGTTTTAAAGAAAGTATTAATTGAATGATCCTGTACAAAATGTACTGTGTGAGTTAGTATTGGGAAGAGCATGTCTGCAATATTGTATTTTCTAGAGAGCTTGTTTGTGCAGCCATTACCCAAGTTGTATGTGGATCTGTGCTAAACAGAGCAGAAATGATAGACTTTGCTTCTATTTGATTTATATGTGAAGTTCTGAAGTGTCATGAATTATGCAAGAGACTCCTTGGATGGCTCTACCTTGAAATTTAAGTCACAAATTTCACACATTGGTAGTTTAGTGTTTCTGTCTTAATTCTAGAGTGGGACCCAATATATCCAGTGCCAAGAGCTGGCAGATTCCTGAGCCATCAACCAACCCCCTGTGTTACATGTGCAGGATGGAGCACAGAACCAGGCAGTGCTGGAAACACCTCTCCTGGCTGTCCTCATCCTTGCCTCAGCCATGCTCCATGCCTCCTTCATGCACTGGGGCAAGAGGAAAGGGAAAACACATTTGCTTAAATGAGCTCTGCAAATTTATATTTATTTCTGTGCCACTAATTTCTTTATGTGTGCATGAGCAAGAAAGTAAAGCAAGAGCAAAGGCACTGAAGAATATTCCTTGCTATTATCATGGAGAAATCCTTGTGAATTAATTACACATTTCTGCAGTTTATGCAGTAAAATGTTTTGGTCTTTTTATTTTTAGCTTGGTAACTTTTTATTGTCCTGAGTTGCCCTTTTCTCCATTATCGGGAAAAAGTTTAAATTGAAGAGCATCCTATTTGCTTGTATCTCATAGTATTCTTTGCAGCTCTACTGTGTCCCCTCTTATCCATCTCATTGCTAAGTTAAATTCCTGGTTCTTTCCAGCTTTTGAGATTTGCTTCCTTAATAATTTTTGATTGTTGTCCAACTCTTGTCAAATACCACTGTCATCAGTTGAGAGCAGGAATCCTAAGCTGAAGAGATACTCCAGAAGAGATTGGATATTGACTAAAAAGATAGTCTTTCCTACTGTCCCTTTTTTGTTCTTTTTATATTCTCTGATTTTGCTTGGTTTTTGTGACCACTGCTGCAACCTGAACAATCCACTGTGATGCCCAGCTCAGCCTTTTCATGTTTTGAAACTGTTTCTGTTCAGTCCTGAAGTAAAATACTGACAGTGCTAAAATCAATGGTAAAAGAACCATCGATGGGAGTGGGACAGGAGCTCATCCCTCATCATTTATTGCTTTCAATTGATTGTGTTTCCTCGCCCCGTTTTGATTTTTCAGTTTGAAGGAATGTCAGTCACTTTATCAGAGAAGTCAGGGATGTGTTTTCCCAACATTTTCCATAGCAAAGGCTGGTGAAAAGACATAGTTTGGATTGTCTGCAATGCCCTTATCTTCTTCAAGTGCTCTATTCAATCCCAGCTCTAGCAAATCCAATGATTCCCTGCAAAGTTTCCTGCTTCTGATATGCAAATAGGCTTTATTGTTATTTGGTTTTGTGTCCTTTGCTATCTGCTCTGACTTGCTTTTTGCCTTCCTAATATCCAACTAGTATTTTCCTGTCAGACACCTTTTTCCTTCCGTTTCCCCTTGGAGTGAATTTCCATTCTCTGCAGGATAACACTTCAATTCCACTAACCTGTTATATTCAGGGAATATGGTATAGTTATTTGCTCTTTTTATTGTGGATCCTTCCCTTGCATTCTGATTTCCTTTCTTACAGAGGAATGGACAGGACATATTGAAGTTGCTCCCATGCTGTTTATAAAGAATTAGATTTCCTTCCTTTTGACTTTGGGGTCTATTTGAGAAAGTTTTAGTTTGGTTTGGTTTTTAACGAGATTTTTTTTTTAAATTGCAATGTTATATTGAAAGTCGTGGATGCTCCCCCTCAAGAACAGTACAATGAAAAGGCAGGTTTTCAAGAAGTGTGTTTATCTATGGATCTGCACTGACATTTAACACATTGCTCACCAGTTAGGTTTACAAATGAACAGACAAATATTGTTTTCACAATTTAATTGCAGGTACCTAGATTTAAAATCTGTTGTGCTGGGTGCCATTAGCCATTGCTCTTGACAGACTGTAGAGACTTTATAAATATATGCAGATGGATCCCAGGCAGATTTAACATGGGCTTTGTAACATTATGAGGGTACAGCTGTATACATCTCTCTGTAGGTTTAATAATACAAGTTTTTGCTATGAAAGAGCTTCGATGGCACTGTGTCAACATTGTACCTCCATGTGCTCTTTATTACTGAAGGAGAAAAATTATGTTTCTTTCTAATTCCTTCTACCTTTGAGAATAGTTGATTTCCAGTCAAAGAGTTTTAAGTAGAATTGGTGTGAGGACATAGTGGCATTTTTTGGTAGGTCCCAGTATTTTTACTTGGTTCTCTTTCAGTAAGCTGTTTATGACCTGCATTTAAAAGAAGAATAATCAGCTGGCCAATCATTCACAAAAGAATGCTGTTGTGATTAATGTAGATCAGACAAGCTGTTGGAGGCAAGACCAGTTTTGAGTTTTCTTACAAATTTATGGGAGTATTTTATGTGCATGTGAAGCTGGATACACCATTAAAAACGGATCTTAAAATTTTGCAATGTGAACCTAAAAAACTGCAGGGAAAATGTCTAAATTGTAGCATTACTACCAGAAGTGACTTAATCTCCTCCAAGAAGGACCGAATCCGTGCTGAGGCGAGATACCTCCCAGGCTTTCTCTGAGTGTCCCAGGTTCTTTCCTCTTGTCTGAAAGAATCATACACTGAAGCTGGAGCTCACACTGGGTCCAGTGCTACCTAAACCCCAGTAAAGATAGAAATAATAAAAATGAACTGGTTCTCTGCAGCTTCTCTTGAATCCTTAACTGCAACACAGGATGTGATCCCGGCCCCGCTGGAACCACTGCCAGGATCCCCATTTGCCGCAAACTGAACAAAATTCCAATCATCGGTTTTATTACAGGTTTGCAATTTTGTGCGGAGTGCTTTTGTGATTCATGTTCAAAAGTACTTCACGTACTCTTGGACACGCTCTTGTACTTCTAGAAAGTGTCTTTCTCAGTGACCAGTTTTAATCTATTCAGATAAAAGAGTGTAACGTGGTATTCTGTCAGAGTAAGTGCTGGAACAAGAGGTGCTGCTTGGGTTGTATGTGCAGGGATTGCTAACTCTGATTGTGATGCTATGGAATAGGAGAAGAGGGACAGGACGAAAGGGTAGTAAATGCTTAAAGACAGGATGACTTAGCTGAAATGATACAAAATCATTGGTAGGTAATAAAATACTGTCAAAAGTTACTTTGAGTCTTCTCCGAGCATCTCTGGTTTTTTTTGAGTAAGGATGAAGTGCATCTGAATATATGCAAAATCAATAATCAACCAGCAGTGGGTTATTTAAGTGCTGGTAGACTTTTGGAGCTGCATAGCATCAAATATGCTTTAAGGCATTAACAAAAATAGTAAATGGCTTCTTCCTAGAAGGCTGGATCAATGAGAAGTATGTTACAAAGTTATGCTAAAAGTAATGTGTCTGATTATTTTGTAGAGTGGTTTAGAGTGTTACATTAAATAGATATGGGTATTAAAGTATTTTTAAGTAAGACATTTAACCATTTTATGAAATCACCCTTTACCTGTGTACATACATAGATGTAAACCCATTGTACATAAATAGTTCTGAGTAAAACTTGTTCAGTTTTTTTTGTGGTTTTCCTGCACAGCGTTTGTTGATGACAGCAGGAAATGTGTGTGTAAATAAAAAGGGCATTAGCTGGGCATGTGTGAGGGAGCAGGTAATAGTAAAGTAAATGTTTCTCTAGTGTTTCCTGTTCTAAACGTATTATACTAATAATGAAAGTAACTCATGGTGTGGTAAGAGCTGAGGTTGCAGTAATGCTCTGTGTTTTATGTGTGTATATAAAAAATGTGCTGCTCTAAACTTAATTCTACTTTTGCATAAAACTTGAGATCATTGTGCAGTCTTTCTGTTTTGGACTGAGACTTCACCAGGCTTCAGGAGCTGAATGGTTGTGTGATAAGTTGTGTGTTTGGATGGGAAATCTGGAGGGAAAAGGCAGTTTACTTGGAGGAGTGATCCATGCACGGTGCTTTTCTGTCTGAAGTGTTCAGCATCAGCACCCAGCAGGGCATTAGGGGATGCAGTGCTGTTCAAGCCCTGTGGAAGATGTGCAGTGCAGAGGTGTGGGTTGTCTCTGGCCTGGGAAGATGATAAGGTATTTTCCTCCTAACTTCACCATTAGAACTAAATTTCAGCTTGGTTACTACCAAAATTCCTCTTGTGGCATCCACTGAACCTGATACTTCTGTGTGATAATAATTGATATATTAGATATTATATCTGTTGTTCCAGCTGCCTTGCATTACGTTGAGATGTTGTGTATGCTTTGGGATCTAATGGCCTGAAAGTTTGATGCTTTCTTTTCTTGGTGTTAATTTGTCCAAGTTTGTGCCTTTTTTAGTCACGTTGCAGAGGCCATCCCTTCATCTGAGGATTTGTGAAGGCTTAGTGATGCTCTGGACCGCAAAATTATTTACCATGTTGAACTTTGTTGTTTTGGGGAAGTGAAATATGTACAACCTTTGCTGACATTTTTGGGGTTTAGTGTACCAGTTGCTGTGTTGTGCTTATTAATTTGGTTAAGAAAGCTGGGAGTAGGAAGCATTTAGAGTGAAGTGCTTTAGTGTGTTATCTAAGCTTGCAGGTGAGTAGATTATTACTACAGTTTTCGGCAGCATATTTCTGGTTTTTATTAGCTCTTTTTCCTGCTCAGTCCTTTATGTAAGCTGTTGGTATAAGTGATTTTTCCCCTCCCAGTTCCTGTCTTTGCTCCCTTGGTTCATCTCCTCTTTCTCTCCTACTATTTCATTCATGACCTCCCCATCTCCTGGGGGTGTGGGTTACATTAGCTGCATTATGCAATTGTATTCCACGTCAAGCAGTGTGCTGCATCCTACCTGGTGTCCAGGTGTCCATCAGCTGCTCTTACAGCAGCGTGTCACTGAGGCAGAAATGTTCAAACCCAAGTTCCCTGTACTGTGCCGGCTCTTCATGGAACCGTGGCTGTGCTCGGGAGCCTCGAGCTGAACTTGTTTGGAGTCCAACCTGCTGAGTGTCTGCAGAGTGGGTGGGACACTTCTCAGTGCTGCTGTGCTCAGCTGCTGTTATCCCTGTCTCTGAATGCTCTGCTCTTGTCTGAGGGGTTTCCATGGGGTACCTGGAGCTGTCTCCTGTGGCTTGGGGAGGAGTGGCTCACTTCTCTGTGTACTTCTGGCTGGCAAGGAGCAGAGCAGAGTTCCAGGGCAGAAAACCACACCAATTCCTTCTCTAAAGATGGCACAGTGCTCCCCCTGCAAAGGAACTGGAATTTTTCACCCCAAAGTGGCTGTCTTGCAAGTCAGATTTCCCCATGGACACATTTTATTGCCAACTGGTATCAACGACCCAGTTTTTATTCTATTTCAATGCCGTATTTTTGTCTCTAGATGTTTGCCACCAGTACGCTAGATAGCTGATAATGCTTTGACAACTCTTACAGCAGTGTTTATTCATCTAAATCATACCCTGCTGGTGCAGGCTATTGTATCAGCATGGTGTGCTATTTCATTTATACTACCTATTATAACTGGTCCCAACTGCTCCTTGAAGGAAATATTTCAAGGAGCTTATTTTGAGACCCTGAGTGCTTCAGCGCTGCAGAAGCAAGGAACCTGGTCCAGCTCCTACTCCATAGTGAAGAGATCAAAACTGACATCCCAAATAGATAACATAATGCTGTGCTGGGGTGGTGAGGCACAGTAATGACTTGTGATCATAGGCATTATTGCTTCTAAGAGGCTTCCTTGCTGAGAGCCCTGTGTGCCAGCTTTGCAACTGTGTCTCACGTGTGCTCCTTTGCTTGTGCTAAGGAATAGCAGGAACACGCTGCTCACTTCAGCCCCTCTGCGTGTCAGCGCCAGCTCTAAAATAGATTCTCCTCGAGGATACACAGAACCTGACACTGTTTCCTACGATGCTGTTTATGGAGTGCCTGTTTGTGTTTCGTTGTTTTGGCTGGGAAGAAGATAAATAACCACCCTCTTTTTCCTGTGTTCCTGAGTGAACTTGGGCTTTGTGATTCTGTGAGTGAGTATGTGGTTGTGAGGACAGCAGCCTTACCCTGCCAGCTCTTCTGAGATCTCAGTGCCTGAGCACTGTAATTTAGGTATCACCTCAGCTTCTTTTACCTTTTGATTCTCATAGCAAGAAAAGGTTGAAAATTATGTTGAAATGAAGACAGAAAAAATATTATTCTGGTTTTGTGGGTCTTTTTAGATATTGTGATTTTAACTTCCCTCATTTTTGTGCGCTTGAACTTGGCGAAATGTTAACGCTCAAGCACCTCCACAAAACCAAAAAAAATCCCCGCCAACAAGGATAAAGAGAGCAATTATGCTCTGTCATCTTTAGTCATGTTTGCTGAAATAAATTAGCTGAATGCCATTGATTACCCTCTGAATGTTCTTCATAGGGCACATGAACAGTTCTTAGATCACTTCAGTGGTAATTCCAGCCAGCTCTAAGGCAGATTTGAAGCACAAAATACTGCAGAGGTTTTTCCTATCACATTGTCAACCAGAGATGGTCATATTACTGCAACTTGAAAAGTTTCTTCTAGAAAGCATTACCAATTAATTTCTAATCTCTCAAATTTAATTGACCAATTAAACAATTTAAGATTTTTTTCCTGCTTGTCCGTGAAAGAGCTGAGCTAATATTGGTTTCTTAAGTTACCTTGTACTTTGTATTGTCTCTTGGGCTCTTTACTTGTCCAATTATTTTTCATGTTACATCATTGACTGTTTCTTCTCTCTCTGCAGTCTTAAGTAGCCATGGCATGCAAATACTTCGGCTGTGCTTTGGGTTCATATGTATTGAGAAAAAACCATTGCTGCACATTTTGCTGAATACACTGAGCATAAATTTCAAAGGGGACCTTGTGTGATGAAATACCCAATTTCAACTTCTTTTATACTTGACCTTCTGCATCTTTGCTCCATGTTACAACATGTTAATTAAAATTGATCCTCGTGGTTTGTGGGTTTTTTTGTGAAAATTAGCTCATTTTCACTAAATGCATGAGTGGCTGTGTCAGGTTAGGTAAAACCAATGATGTTTTCCATTCTCTTGTAATTGACATGCAAATGATGGTTAATGGCTCGCACCTTTATCAGAAGTTGTTGATCTCTCCATTCACCTACCCTTTGTAATTGCAGTATAAACTTGTATATTGCTTGGAGTACCTTGTGCAGTGGCATGAGAATACATTTGTAACTTTTTGGTTATCCAGCAAAATCCTTACCCTTGCTTGCAGGAAACTGCCTCTCCATTAGAGAGATCAGAGCACAGGTAGCTGCAGAACTGACAAAGTTTGCAGTTAAAAACTGTGAAGACCATACAGAGAGGCTTCCTCTCTTCTTCCTTAAGTCATGAGACTGGATTTCTCTTCATGTGACAGTCTGTGCCTAGAGCTAAACTTAACTCTCCTGCATGACTGTACATGGGTCTCAGCTAAGGATGGCTTAGTGGGTTATTACCCCCAACCCTGAAAATACTTTTTTTTTTTTTTCTAATCCTGTTTATACTCTCAAGTTTCCATTCCTCTCCCACACATCTCTCTTCAGCTTTCCCACACACCCAGCCACCCACAGAATTCATTTAATTAAATGATACTCATGTGTGAGCTTGCTTACCACTTCTCTCTGCTTAATTTGTTCTTTTCTAGGATCAGTGTGAAAGAGTCGTTTGATTCAAACATTTAACTTCGCTACCCATCAGTGTTAGAAAGACAGTAATGAGGCATGTCCCTCTGTCTTGGCTTGACCCACAAGCGGGTGAATCCATCTTTAAGTTTGAAGCTGCTTTATGCTCTACCAGTGGCTTGACAGGCTAAGATGGACATTGCAGGCAGAAGCAGACAGTAAAATGTTCTTATTCACTAGATCTGAATTCAGGGAAGGATTAAAAGTTCTTCTTTTCAGACTTTGCTGGAAAAAGAATTACACTGAGCTAATACTCTATCATGTACATCACACTCTATTTGGTCTTTCTGTGATATGCAGTAAGAATTGGTTGGTCATTTTAAATTGCACAATTTAAATGGCCAATAATTTAATTGTAGAAATTCCAGAGGAAGGGATAAGACAGTAACCTGGGTTTTTTTCTTCTGTCTTGAATTAATCCTGCACGTGTATGGCAGTTTCTTTACAAACCTGTGACACGGTGTGGTGGACTGACCATGTCTAACCTCCCTAATATATTGGGAGGGTTTTATTTAAAAATACAAAATAATTGTTATTTACAAAAAAAAAAATTGCAAAACCTTCCTCTTCTTTTGCTTGCTTCTTGACTGCTTTTAATCTTTGTGTGTCTTATCTTCCTTTTCATTTCTACAACACTATTCCTTTTTTACAGTCTTTCTTTTGTTTTCTGTTTATATTGTTTTTCATGATGTATGCTTTGTTTCTATTTTCTGTCTCTTTCCGGTTTTTGCTCATTCCAATATTATCTACTAGCTTGATTTCATTTCCTCTTCCCCTATAGGAGGTACAAAGCTACCACTGATTCTAATGTGGCATGGAGATAATGTGGAATCTCTGAAGAAAATGTATAGTTGCTGTGAAGAACATACATGAATTTTCTGGTATTTTTGTATCCAAATTGCAGCAACTTGCTGGTTCTAGATGCTTTTTCAGCTGATATCCCACGCAATTGTGTTGAAGCATCAGCATATTGTGCTGCCTTTTTGGATTTAGAAAAACTTCTCAACAGCTTTTTAAGACAGATCCCGTAGGTCTTCTGCTATTCTTGCTTAAAGGGGCTTTGTGCATTTGCTTTTCCAGCAGAGACCTCTTTAAATCTCACCCACTGAAGCAGCTGCCACTGCCTCTGGTCTCTTCCTACCTGGGAATTTGCCACTGCCTCTGAAATATAATCAGTTTACCCCAGAACACAAACGGAGATGCCCATTTAACACCCACCTGCAAATGGCAGCAGGATGTGTCAGTGTTTCTTCCCTGCCATAGCAACCAGCTCTGCAGAAATGCCTTTGAAAGAAGGGGGTAACAAGTACCTGTGTGGCAGCTCCTCACCTGCCTCTGTCCCCCCCCGGCCTGATAACACCTCCAGGTGGGGTAGATAGAGAACATGAAACTCTCTCCGTGGAACAGAGGAGCAGACTGTTGGCTGTTGAGGACATCTCAATCTTTACAAACTGACTGCTTGCAGACTCTGGGATAAGACTGGCACTGCCTCCCAGCTTCCTTATCCCGTCCAAAGTATGAATGGAGGGTTTCTCTTGCTCTGCTTTTTTTGCTTTGGATTGTAATTCAAATACTTTTCCTTTATTCTCTAATTTATAAAAGATTAAAAAAAAAAGGCAGCAGACTGCCTTCTAATTCAGTCAGAAGAGGGGAGCGTGATTACAATCAACTCTTTCCTATGTCTGTACGTATTTTTTGTTGCTGTTATAAAAAGTGCATCAAAAGATGTCAACTATTTAATTTCATAAGGATTCACATAAGTTCCAGCTGTTCCAGAGCAGTATCTAAATATTTGATTTGAAAACGAGATATGTACCAAGGCTGCAACATATTGCAGGCATGATCACCCAGCTAACCAGGAAGCTCTGAGCCTGCCTGTGCTAATTAGTGTGTGCAGATGAAGCTCCTCCAGTGGAAGCTGAAGTTAAAAAAAGATCTTATGAGTTATAACAGCATAATGTGTGAGAAAAGAGAGATCTACAAAAGTCAAAGTATGTAAATTTACTGTTTTTCATGTTATAACAATGCTGGGACACCTAATTTTGCTTTTCATAAGGACGTGGTTTATTTTTGATATGTTCACATTGCAAAAGTTATTACTGCTGCTATTGTTTAAAGAGATTTGTTGCCAAAAATGTGGTTATAAAATGTCAATTTATTTAAAATATTTGCAATTATTCACCTTAAAGCTAGGAGATACTCAAAAAGAAGTCTTGTAGATTTTTAATTAGAGGAAAAATTAATAGTTTTGTCCAGAGAAATTTGCTTTAAACTTATGCATTTACTTGAAAATGTAGCAATTATATTGCCTATTTGCTTGGAGTGCGTATTCTTTTGGTTTTAGGGATATGGAAATATTTATTGGGCTGAGAAATACGAATTACAAAAGAATTACATTGTTGCCAAATTTAGCAAAACAGGTGCCAAATTTCACCCCTGAATATTCGTATTTCCTTGTTCTCATATATAAGCTTCCTTTTTTTCTTTAAAGAAAATCTGACAGGTTGCAAGACTGTCCCAAGCTGGAGCAGCAGAAATAATGGAGCTTGGTTGTTTGAATATGAATGTCACTTCAGATCTCTTTTTAAATACAGAATGTATTCTAGACAGAGTGTCTGGAAAAAAAATAAATATTAGCTTGTATTGAAAAATGAAGGTTGTAAAAGAGAAATTGAAATGAGGTGAAAAAGTAGGAAAAAAAAGATTAAAAAGTTGAAAAACTTGCATTCTATAGTAATCCCTTAAAGTGTTGATCTTAAAATGCATTGCAGTTGGTGTAATTGGAGGAGTCAACATATTTGCAATGTAGACAGTGAGTCATTTTTAATGCATGACCATTGTTTGATCCTCACGAGCGGGTGATTCTATATCCCAATAAATCCATGCTGTGGCACAGAGGAATTTAGCTACAAAACCCTGTTTTAGCCTGAGAGAGAAGCACTGGCAGCTGAAAGGGCTGCGTGCTGGTGTTCACAGGAATTGGCCAGAGCTGCTTCTGAAGGGGATGGCTTCAGGAACAGATCCCTGCATCGCAGGGCGCTGGGTTTGCGGGAGCTGCTGGCTGGGCATGTTTGAGTGCAGGTGTTGGAGAGCTCTGGAGCCCTGCAGGCTCCTGCATCAGGCACTTGCTGGGGTTCACATCCAGGCTGGCAGGAGCTGTACTTGTGAAATGGCTCACACATGCAATGAAAACACTTTCACACCAGCCTAAAATGCTGCTATTGGCTTCTTCCTGTCTCCAGCAAGTGTTTCCAATTTTAGAAATTGCTCTCATTTCTGAGCTGGGCTCCCTCTTCTCTTTTTTTCCCCACTGAGTTGAAAGCATGGCACATCCATTCCTTTTATCTCTCTGTTCTCTCTTGAAAGAAACTTGCAGCCATTTCCTGTGTTACTTCTCTTTTTGCATGTACAGCAAAGTCAACTTTCCAAAGATTTTAATGCATTTTAGAGACAAAACATGTTCAGTCAAAGGCACCAGAGTCTGAATCACTGATTCTGTTCTGCGCTTTCTGATGGAGAGAGCCCCCTTTTTTATAATTTTATTATTATTTTGCATTAAGAGATGCCTCTGTTTTCAATACAACTGTAGTTTTGTTGGGTTTTTTTTAACTTTCTGGGGTGGTTTTTTTGTTAATTTTGTTTTGGTTTTCTCTTTTCCAAATACATACTTTTAGGACAGCAAATTTATATATCCCAGGCTCCTATGTGTCCACCTTAGCCCAATGCATTTAATTTTTCTGCCTGAAAGTTTTCCCCAGTTGTAATTTGAGGATTTGGGATATTTGTCTGGGGTTATTCAAAGTTAAGTTTCCTGAACAGACTATTGCATGCCTAGAAATGTAACATCTACTCGCTGTGTGCCAGGTGATACAGGTGATGTTGGTCCTAACTAGGCAAGTGTAGCACGTCTTGCTATTGGAAAAATCAGTCATTTTGTGTGTCACATTTCTGACTGAGAAATGTGTCACCCCTCCCAGCCACGTATGCCTTGGCCACCCACTACATAAAATTGCTTTCCACTATCATCAGCTGTTTAATATCTCTACAGACAATCTATTCACGTAGAAAGCTGAAGCTACTCTCAATATCTCCAGTTTCCTTAACCTAAACAGTCATAATGTATTGCCCCACATTTGAGCAGCTTTCTAATTAATGGAATTATTGATTTGACATATTTCAGGCACAGATCATTTAGAGCTGCTAAGTTTAGAGCCAGCTAGCTAGGAGCCATAATTTAGGACCCTGATACTTTTCATTTTGCTTGAACTTACTGTGTTACTATGTTTTAAAGCCTTTTGCCTTCAGTGGGAAGAAAAGAGGGCTTGTATTGCTGAATATTGAAGTTTTGGGGTTTTTTATCTATCTATCTATCTATCTATCTATCTATCTATCATCTGTCTATCATCTGTCTATCATCTATCTATCATCTATCTATCATCTCTCTGTTATGAATTTTCTTCCATGAAGGTGCTTTGCCTTTATTGTAAGATAAAGGAGATTTTTTGCTTCGTCATAGGGTTATTTAAGACATTTTTGGGAAGGTTCCTTGTATCACACACACGGGTGTCAGACCAATGACTTCTGGAAAGCTGTGTCTCCTCACGTGTGTGTTGCTGCTGGGACTAAAAAGAAGGGAAAAAAGCTGGTTGGTGATAAGTTTTTTACTCCTCCAACAAACTGTGCATTTATTACAAGGGATTTTTCTTGAGCATACTTTTGGGGTGAAGAAATGGGAATAAACTAGAAAGTCTTTACGATGCAATTGAAAGAACTAATTATTTGGGAGATGCTTTGCAACACCTTGCCCTGTTGATGAAATGCAGGACCAGGTGTGGCACTTGTTCAGCAGTTTTCAACAAGATCAGATGTTTCATGCCAAAAGCTATTCACAGTTCTTTGCAGTTGTGCTCTTTGATAATTTGAATAGTGCCCAGGTGATAAATTTGTTGCTCTCACTTCGATAAAATGCCTTTGCACTGTGCCCTTCTTTTGGTGAAAACGATATCCTTGCATGTTGCATGGCCGATTTTGTCACTGAGAAAAAGAGCTTTGAGTGCTATGAGGGCTTGAAGGTTTTTTTGAGGTTTGCTTCAGTGTTTTGTCTGTAGTCACAAGTGCACTGTCCGCTCTCTGATGTATTGGTGGTGGGGAATACACAGAATACCTGAGGCTGAGGTTGGTGCTGCAGGAACACACCACGGGGGCTCAGTACTGCCCTGCACAGGCTTGTTGGGGCTGATGAATTGCCTTTTCACAGAGATGTAACCAGTGTAATGAAATCTGGCAGTGGTTCTGCCCTCACACAGATGTCACAGGGGCTGCAGGAGGATGTGTGACAGGCTGTGGCACTGCTTGAGGAGCAGAATGTGTCTGCTGGGTGCAGCTGAGGGACTGAGGGGTTTCTATCATCAGCAGCTTGTCAGAGCACAGGGCGATCTCTGGGTGCATTATAGGGCTGCTCTCCTCTGGGTTTGAGTGCAAGGCAACCCTCCTGTGTTTTCTCCAGATTTTCTAATGTGTTTCCAGGTGATCATTCCTTATATGAGGGAAGTTGAATTTCATTTCCTACCACTCTCATGGGGTAGCACAAAACAATTTGAGATAGAGACCTTACAAGTCTGTCACCTCAAACGATGAAGGTATTCCTTTATATTCAGTTCTTTAGATTTGGGAGTTGGCTGTAAGACTGAGATATTTCTGAATGTGCTGCTGCTGATCTAATCTAGTGTGATTCTTTCTCGTTGAGTTTAGAGGATGATCCTCTCCAAGCATCTCATGAAAAGATTTATTTAATCCCTACGACCATTTTGTGAGATTTTACTGAATTACAATTACTGTTTTTCCTGCTTTTGTTAAGAAGGAACTAGGGTACAAGTAGTTTAAATAACCTGCCAGAGGCAAAACTGTGACAAAATTGATTGCAGAAGCTGGCTATCCTGAGCCCAAGTGTCTAGACTGAGAAATAGTCTTTTTTCTCCATAACAACAGAATGCTATTGCTGAATTTCATTTTGAACTGATGCTTTTGGAGCATTGAGCTTTGAATAGATCAGTCTCAGCTTGATTTGTGTGAATGCTATGTTTCAGGTGCATGAATAAAAAAGAATGTTGGTGAGATACTCTGTTACTTAGGAAATTTATATATTTTTTTCTTTTTTTAAGGGCAAAACTGTGCTGCTTGGTTTGACTTTCAGACATACCATGCAGACAGTGTGAAGTTACCCTCTCTTCATTCCCCCCTCCACCTTGGGATGTGTGATAAGCTGATACCACACACAAAGACAAGATGCATCTGCTCCTTTGCTTTGGCATAGTTTTCATCTCTCTTCCACGGAGGAATGGGATTGAGGAGTCAGGGATGGGGCATGAAATGAGGCAAGGAACATGACTGCTGCCAGGATCATGGCAAGGGGCTAAAACTCCCTGTGTTACATATGTAGCAAATATGCAAGTGTTTAGCTGTGGCATTTAGCTTTACAAATGCAGGGACCTGGGACTGTTGGGACAGAGGGGGACTAGAAACTGGCCCTCGACTTGCAGGGTTGCTGAGTTTGAACTGCACAATCTGAGAAAGCTGCAAGAGGGGTGGCAGGAGATCACAGTGTGGACAAGGTGCATGACTGGGAGGGGGACTGGCAGCATCTGGTTGGAGAAGGGCACTTCAGCCACTCCTTAGTCTGTTCCATGTGCAGCAAAGTTACTTATGTTTGGGGTTTTTTTCCCTTTTTTCCCCACAATGACTGCAGCAGTCAAGGCCGATAGTGATCTGTATCTAGTACAATTACCAGCAGGCAGAAACCCCTTGGAGGCTGAGGCTGACTTCTTGTTCTTTCAGCCATCCCTGCGTAAGTGTGCAGAAGATTGTAATTGAGCAGCAGAGACCCTTCTTCCCTTTCCATGGCATTTTTCCACATGGTCTTTCTTTCCTGTCTTTTTTTCCCTTTTCTTCTTTTCTTCTTTTCCCGTTGCTCAGGTGCCTGTGGGTAGGAGGATACTGCCTTATTGTGTCACACAACACCTGAGAGAGCAAAGACAAGACAGGTTTGGACAGGCCTCGTTTCTCTCAGAGATATAAAAGCTTGTAGTGTTTGCTAGCCACAGATTTGATAAGAACTGTGTGTGAAGTTACAATTTGGCCCTGCTCACGGTAGGTTTCAATACCTCAGATTTCACAGTGAATTGCTGGGAAGAATATTTGCAACCAATACCGTATTTGTGCAATATTTCTTCAATACATTAGCCAGCTGTGGGGTATTTTTCTCAAATGGGGCTGTGCATGTGCCTGAATTGCTATATTTTGTGGGGGTATTTTTGTTAAATACAGAGCATATGTAGGTGAGGAACCTATTGCTTAAGTAATTGTAACAATTCTCATACCAAGACTACTTCTGCTTGTTTGGCTCTGATACACTACTGAATATTGCAGAAAGCGTAACAGCTGTATTTGCTTTTTCTAACAGTTTCTTATTTTATTTTAGAATAAAATTTGCATGGGAAGTTGCTTTGTTGGGGTTTGTTTTGTTTTGGTTTTTTTACCTTGGCACAAGACCCTGTTTAAGGCATTTCGTAGTTTTGTGTTATTTCCGTGGATAGTGGGAAAAACAGTTCTACTTTGCATTAATAACTTCACTAAAAATATGGACTGTAAACCAAAGTGATTCTAAATTCAGGCAAAAAGAAATTACAAATGTTCCTAAAAACTGAGAGCTAAAATACAGTGCTGTATATGAGCCTTCAGTTTGATAAATACTTACTTATGAGGTCATAAATACTTGAGGTACAAAAGGTTAATGTAGTGTGAAAGGCTGTAAAACACAGCAAGCAACCTGCTAGATCATAATGATGCATTAGCACCTTTCACTATGAATGCTGGTGGTTATAAAAATCTTCAGCTTGAATTTATTCTGTAATACAAGAATGTAAAGCCAAAGTATCTTCCCTATGTACTTTTACTTATCTTCTCATATTTATTTCTCTTTGTAAAAAAAAAAAAAAAAACAGAGGCTCTCATCTGTTCATAAATGCTCGCTGACTGAAACTGATAAAAAGCCCGTTTTTACTAATATAATTTCTCAAAAGCATGTCAGGTGTTGTCTGGATGCTCAAGGAAAGTAATAAAGTAATATTCAGTGATTTTTTTTTTGTCTTCTCTGTATTAATAAGTTTCCATGAGATAAAGTAAGCAATAATGCATAAAGGAAACAAAAGTGATATAAATTCTGGAAAGCAGTAATGCAAGTTACCTTTGAGGGGAAAAAAATTCAGTTCTAAAATCACAAACTGAGCATTTACTGAGTGGTAAAATTGACTTTATCATAATAAATATAGTATTTCTCAGTCTCAGAAATCCTCTGCAGTTTATAATTGTCTCCAATGTGCTGATGCAGCTAATATTTCTCATTTAATATCTACCTCTGTGGAGTGTTAATTTTCATGCTTTGGTGATCATTGCTTTTTACTAAAGCAAATTACTTCCTCTTACTGTTATATCAGAGCTTATGACAGATTAGGATAATTTTACTGTCATTAATCTTTTGAGTCCGTTCCACTCTTTTCAATGAAGTGCCATGTTTTGGCCAGGCTAAATTGAAACACTTAATAAAATCTGGATTCAAATATAAAAAAATTGCAGGCTGTTGATACCTGCTTTCATCCTTCTCTACTCTCTGGTTACGTAAGAAATATTTTATTTTCCAATTTATTCTCTTCGTAAAGTACATCTGTATCTGGAGGATATTCAGTAGTTTTGGGGGACTAGACAAGAAAAATGCTGAAGTGAAAATACTTGATTTAGACACATCCATCTTTATTATTATTTTGAGGTGTTGAAAATCTACATATTCTGTTCTTACTAAGATACCGTTTAAATTGATAGTGTTTGGATTGTGCAAATATATCTTTAGGAATCTCTGTAGGTGATTATTTTTAGTTAGCAGGGAACACTGCGAGCAGTTGCTGTGCTGACAGAATTAGCACAAAAAAACCTGTGAGAGACCAGACAGCGAAACATCTTGTAAAAACCCTCATAATTTATCTGAAAAGAATATATTTTCAGATACTTCAATTTTCATATTTCATTTCAAACAAATGCTGAGATGGTTTGTTTTATTTGGGAGCAATTGGTCAAGCTAGAAATCCAAATCACAAAGCCCTGGTGGGCCAGAATATCAAGTTACAGGTATATGACTCTCCTTGTCAAATTCTTCTTTGTAGTATAAAATACAGGATTATGATGATAACAGAAAAAAATATTATGTATTACCAACTTATAGTTGCATGTTAGGTTATGAACCTTTCTGTGTCATACTTCTGGGCAGAAACTTAATTTGTTAGCATTTTATTGATTAAGATTTTTTGCTATAGAAGCCTCGGAGCCTGCAGTGCCTGAAAGCAGCCCCACTGCTCAGTCATTCTGATTGACCAGCTGCCCATTTCAGTAGGGCCTCTTCCCCCTTTCTTTTTTTCTTTTTTGAATTAATGTCCTCCTCATGCTACAGTAATCATGGATATTGTTAATAGAATTGTGTGGTAGAACTTAATTAACCTTTTCTTCTTGCTTTTTATTTAAAGGAAGTTTGAGAGAACTCAGTGGCGTGGTTCCTAATTTAATGCGTGCCCCCAGTGTCTATTAGAGGCTCTTCACTTGACTGAGTCAGGTGAGACAGAACTGCCCATCGTTAGCTCACAATTCATTTTCGCTCAGTTGAAATGTCCACCCGACATTCTAATCAGGGAAGAGTAAAAGTGCTGAGAGTATGTGTTAATAAATATATATTCTTCATGAATTTAGATAATCTCATAACTGCAGCCATTAAAACATATTGGATAATTATGCAAATAACTGAAGGAATTTCAAATTGCGCCGATCATTTTGAGTGTCCCTTCTTGAAATGCTTTTCTTTCATTTTGTAAATAATAATTAAAACTGTTTGTGGTAGATTTTCTCTAGCTATTGAGTGGTCAGGGGATGAATTCTTCACCGAGGTGGAAGTGAGTGGACAGTAAAGGCTGTAGTTTATAATTTGAGTTTTAAATCCACTTCCAGAAGTCCAGCAAAGAGCATTTTTTACATTATTTCCTTTAGAAGCAGAGGAAGGGGAAGGTGTTACAAAAGTAGGTGATGTAAATGCAATTCCGGCCATATTCCTGTAAGCTATTCTTTTATCTTTCCCTGAATGAAGTCTGCTTAAGTGTTCTCAGTTCATTATATTTCTAAATGAGTTTAACTTCAAATAGCTGTTAATTATTGCCATAACTTCCTCTCATATTAGTGACTGAGCCCTACTCACACAAAGAAGATTCTTAGCTCATCCAGAATAAAGTCTGGTTTTATAGATTAAAAAACCCCTGTGATTTCCTCACATTCCTGAAGCTCAGTTTATAAAATGTAGGCTTGGTTTCAAACTACTTGACCTAACTCTTTTTTCCTTAAAAAGCAGTAAAGGCAGTCAGTGTATAAAGTAGAATGAAAGTCCCACACCTAGAAAAGAGCAAATAAGAACCATGAAATGGTTTGTTTTGAGCGTATGTTAGATTGCCAAATATTTTCTGAAACAGCATTGAACCAAACATATCAAAAAAAAATCCCAAAATCACTAAAGAAACTGAAAATGTTTGGCTGAGCTCTTACACAAGTTAGAGAGACAAGCATAGGTTTAGAAGCAGTTTCACAAAAATAACTAAAACATATTTTCTTCTTTTTTTCCCCTTCTTCCAGTTTAAGTCCACTAACCTACAGAGATGGCTGATTGGGATTGGCGTGGCTTTCTTTTGTTGTAGAAGTTTGAAATACGATAAAAAAAAAAATTCCTTAAGTTTGATGAAAGACTGGCTTTGGGGTATCAAACACACAGAGGTTGGTGGCTGATAAGCTGACTCTGTGATAGGCATCTGGCAAAATTCTTGTCAGTTTTCCTTTATGTTGCTTTTTCCTTTCAATTTGCAGCAAATAATAGATCAGACTTTAGTTATAGTTCAAGGAGTCAGGTGATAATTAGACTTTCAGTTACTAATATAGGAAACAAAGTGTGTGCATAGGGAGACTTCAGTGCAGGTGGAAAGGATACTGGAATGCAGAAAGGAATGAAAATCCTAGGAACTTACAAATGATGCAGTGATCATGAC
This sequence comes from Monarcha castaneiventris obscurior, assembly GCA_026261815.1. Classification (NCBI taxonomy): domain Eukaryota; kingdom Metazoa; phylum Chordata; class Aves; order Passeriformes; family Monarchidae; genus Monarcha; species Monarcha castaneiventris. Next base: position 3,222,423 of record JAMPIT010000856.1, read on the forward strand.
TGCCCAAAAAAATAAATGTATTTATTTATTTACTTACATGGTTATACTGTTGTACAGTATACTCAATTTATATGTCGAGAGAATTTACATGGGGAATACAGGAATCTTAGCTATCCAAGTGAGCTTTAAAGGTAAAATAGTGTAACCAGGTAAATCACCACAGTGAGAAGAGTGGTGGTGCTGGAGTACCTTCCTGTAACATTAATCCTTCCTCTATTGTTTATTTGGGTTGTGGCCATCACATGATGGAGAACAGTGATGGGAAGAGGTGACCTACAGTTGTCATTTGCTGATATAATAATATTTGTTTATTGCATGATAATTTGCTTTATGTAATGTTTGTTCTGCTGCAATTCCATGCTAAGGTGTGGAGGCTTCATTTTCTCTGTGTCTGAAGAGTCTCTTCCGAGCCAAGTAACAGAAAACAAGTATCTCTGGGGGGGGGGGGGGTGTTTTGTGTACCACAGAAGGTGTCTGGGCACCCTCAGTACAGCTGCAATAATCCTGCAGGAAGGTTGTGGAGGTTACCAAGCTTTGTAGATTTTGACCACTTTTTAGTATGGTGAGGATTTTCACGAAGAACTAAGCATGACGGTGGATAAGAAAAGGAGGAGCTCCACAAGATCTCTGGGAAATCTGTTCTAATGTCAGATCACTCACAGGAAACGCTTTTCCAAGCTTTACACAGAATGTCCTGAACTGCAGCTTTTGCCCATTGCCTTTTGTTCCCCCACTGGGCACCACTGGCCGGAGTATAGCTCCTTCATCTCTACTCCTTCCCATCAGGCATTTATGCCTTCTCTTTTCCAGGCTGAACAGTCTCAGCTCTCTCATTCTCTCCTTGTTTGCCAGATGCTCCAATCCCTTGCCTATTGTTGAGTCCTATTCCATTTGGACTTTTTTCCTGCAGCACTGTTCTTCTACCAGTCACTCCCCTGCACGTGGGGCTGTTCCTCTCCAAGTGCAGCTCTTTGCTGAACTTCCTGAGGTTCCTCTTGCCTGTTTCTCCAGCCTGTCAGGGTCCCTCTGCATGGCAGCACAACCCTCTGGGGTATCAGTCACTCCACCCTGCCTGGTTTCATCTATAAACAGCATTACTTGAGTGAGTCCCTTTTCTGAGAATTCAAGGGCAGATGAAACAGTGTCACAGTGGCTGAGGGAGCATGGCTGCACCATCCTGTACTGGTTCCTGAAGGGAACTACAGACAGCAAAACTGCTCGAGACTATTGTGGCTAATGGCCTCTCAGTACAGATGTTAGATGACAATAGAAATATCTTGGCTGAGAAATGTCTGGTTGCTGTGCTAGAGGATGAATAAGGGAAGAGGTCTGCTGGCAGGCCTTTTGTGAGCAAGAGGGAAAGATGGGAATTAGCTTTAAACTAACAGTGGAATCAGGAGGTGATTCCAGGTTTGCTGTTAGAGAAGGTTTTCTTTTCCCTCTTTCCTGAGAACTTTTTCCAGGAAAGGAAATACCATTTCAGGGGAATCTGTGTCCTGTTTCCAGTTCTTCAGAAGATGTTTCCTTAAACTTGAGTATCAGTAATCAAAGCAATTCTGCAGTGGGAGCTGCATTGTGAACTGCATTCATATGATCAAGCAGAATTCACCATAACATCAGAATTCACAGCTAGATTTGAAATTATGATTTAAACCCTTTAAAAATTCTTTGAACCATCCAGTACTCTTTAGATTATTTGTTTCTTCTTTGAAGTGGGAAAAGGGAAGGACAAATGGATGTTTCCCAAAACTTTAAATTGTCTTTCACAATAGTGAAGGCAAGGTGTTGGGTGAGCTTGAAGAGAAGGATGAAAAAGAAAAAATTATGTAAAGCATAATGTTCCTTGAGGTGGACTTCTTTGTCTCTGGTTGTGCCAGTGGGAAACTTCAGGCACGTTGCTTTTGGAGAACAGCAGGCCTGCTTTTCCATTCAAAATGTCCCAGCTCTTTGGAAATGCTGCTTGCATTTGGCTGCAGCCTGCTAAGATATGAGACCACCAAACATACCCAATAAGACAAATTCAGCTAGTTTTTCATGAAATGGTGTTAAGCTAAGTTTGAGAAATTACTGTCCTGCAAGGACCTGAACTGCTGCTAGTTAAGTTGGTGAGTACCTCAGTATAAAAAGAGCAATGTCATTTAGAAAGTGTTGTTTTGTGACATGGAGAACCCTCAGATTCTTCTGTGTTTCAGAGGGTTCAAGAACTGACTCCTTGGGCAAAGACATGTAAGTGAGCAAATGGAAAGTCACAGTAGGGATCCAGCAATAGGTGAGGGGTCAAGCAGAGAAAAACCTTTTATCACGCTGTCACATTTTCTTTCTTTTCAAGAGCTGGAGCTGGAGCAGTCAGCCATTCTCGCTCAGCATGAAACTCTGCTCTCACAAGTTCACTCAGCAGTTGGTTGTGTCAACACAGCTCTCACAAAAAGGGACTTTACATGCATGATATAAATCTAGTTCAGGGGGGAATTCCAGGAACTAGTGTGCATTGATTCAAGCTGAGGGTAAGCAACTCGTAGCCAAACCTGCAAATGTTCCATCTAGAGACACTTCTTTCCTTTTCTTCTTTCCTTTTTTTTTTTTTTTTTTAAGGAAGTAATGTCCTCTGAAGCTGTGTAGCACAATATTTAATTAGTGATTTTTCATTTGGACAAATATTGTTAAATATCACAGCATTGTACAAGGTAGTTGCAGATGTTGAATGTTATTTTGTCCAGATAGAGCCTGCTGCCAGAACAAAAGTTTAAAAAGGTTTATTGTAGCACTGCAGACTTTTATAATGTTGACTTATGAGGCATAACACTTGAAAGAATTTTTAATCTAATTAGAACATTAAAAAAAAAAGAACTAGAGCAGTGATGCTTGTGCATGAATGAGTGACCACAGGTAAAAGTACAGCGCCTTGCTGGGTATTGATTTATGTTCTTTTGTGAATAATTTCTTCATAAATCAAGGTAATAACTGAGTTTGATAGGAGAACTTGGGGAGAATCAGTGGATTTCCAGAAGCCAAGTATGCCAAATTTTGCATCAGCTAGAAAGTCTTACTCTCAAGGGCATCGTGTCCTGATTTATTGCCTACCAAAGTGTAACTTAAGGTGTTTTAAGGACTATCATAACCATTAAATATATTTACCTGTATGTTTTACAAAACCTTTCAACATTTCTGCCTCTATTTTACCCCTCTTCCGTTAAACTTTGTTACTCAGATGGCAGATCTGTATTTCTGCATATTTAGAACATACCATAGCTATTCCCCACTGATACTTTCAGAAGCTTTCCAAGTCTTATTTTATATAATCCAATTTATCTGGAGGTGTGGGTAGAAGGAGCCTGAGCCCCGAGTGTCAGGAAGGGCAGGTGTGGTGTTGAGGCTTTAGGTGCTCATGAAACCACACCACGAGCATTGTGTGTCCTTTTAGACACACAGGGGGAAACAAGCTCCAGTGGGAGAGAGATAAGAGATGAATCTGCAGTGTAAATGTGCTGAGCAATTTGTGGGGGAAAATGTCATAAGCAAGGCATTTTTTAGTGCTGAGGATACTGGTGGTGTCTTGTTCTGGTAATACTTTGTAAGCTGGCCTGTGCAGTGTGAAGCTCCAGCTCCCACTCAAATGATAAAAAACCCTCTAATCAACTCCAATCAAGATTTCTATATTTACTGTCATGGGTTTTTTAATATGTTTTAATTGGTTGTCTGTCTGGATTTCACATTAAGCTTTCAAGCATTGAAAGCAAGTTAATTTTGAACACTTTCTTCCTGCTATTGAAGCCCTTTTAAGGAGCAACAAGAATTACATCAGAAAAAACAGACTTCTGACTAACAGATGAAAGAGGAATAACAAAATCAATTGAGTATTTCTTTGTGTCTCTGTATCACCACTTAAGATTTTTCACTTGGATTAAATTAATGCTTTTGTCCTTTGACCAATATAATATTTCCTAATCTGTCTGCTATTTTTTTTAAGGATAAATCCAAGGAATTTATTTTAATATTACCTTATGAAAATATCACAATAATTGAGTTTTATTATACGTAGCGTGAACTTCTAAAGATGTGCATTGTGTGTATGCATTTCCTTGGCTAATGGAGCCAGGGTGTAGCTGATTAGGGAAAGGTTTTGTTAATTGCTGTTGTGATGTTGTGGATGGGACCAGTAGGTGGTCAGAAATATTTATTGAATCGATGCAAGCAATAAATAATACATTGAAGCAACCTTTTATCGTTCCTTCTCCCATTTCAAGTTACTGATACGTTGATGTCAGCTGGATGTCCTTAACTGAACTTGGCAACTGCTTGGTCACGCCCATCTCTATTAAAACATATTACAAATATTCTTTTAAAAACAATATCTGCTCTTTATGCCAGCAAATTTGGCCCAAGTTTTGAGACATGTTCAGAAGTCAAAAAATGTATGGCTTTTGATGATTCTCCTCCAGGCATGATTGATATGCTATTCCCTGGGACCCTGCTGAATATTTTAAAAGAAAAATGATGAACCAGCAGAGGCAATGTAAAGCACTATATAAGGGCTACATTCTGTATTGTTAAGGAAGATTAATTGGGGAAATAATTAATGTAGCCAAGTTATTAATTACTCTTTGGTTGTCCTGCAGTACCAGAGGCTTAAGAAACCCATCTTACTGCTCCTATCTGTCCTCAGAATTAATGATCTCTTATTTAGGCTGCTAGCTCTCTATGCATAAGCTATCACAATAATAGCCGTGCTTTCTTGTAGCCTGTGGTATCAGCATCCAGAATGCATCCATCTAGAAATGAGAGAAATAATCACTACTGCTTGCAAGTCTTCAGCTCTGAACAATACCCAATATGCTGAAACCCCTGAGCATGTTCAATAGTGGAACATCAGAAACTGCTGAAGCAAAGCACAAAATTATTCAGGTTCTTTTCCATTTGTCAGTAAATTGGATTAAGGGATTCTACCGGGGTGTGCTTGTGTGTGGCAGTATATCTAAAACAAATGCCCCAGTCAGAGTCAGCCACCTTACACTGTCTTCCTGAGAGTAAATTGTATTCATCTGACTGCTCAAGGACCTCTGACAGAAAACATTCCAGAAGGGAGGTGGTTGTGTGCTCTCCCTTACAAAAGGTGCACTGACACCCTGCCTGTGTCGCTCGCAAGCCAAACGTGTGTCTCACATCTCACCTCAACTCCAAAAGATGTATTTTATTAATAAGAATAATAGGCACAATTGAACATCCAGCACACTTTTGCCAGTAGCGGAATGGAAGGGAGGACGACTCTTAGGCATTAATAGACTGGCCAGTGGCCAGGGCGAGAGCTCAGCACTTTGGAGAGGGGACAACTCAGCCTTCAGGACAGGGACTTGGCTCCTCTGCCCGGTTCTTTCAGAGCTGTCCCAGGGTATGGTCACACAGTAATTGCTTTGGTCAGTTTGCGTTTGGTGCTTTGGAGAGTAAAACGTTTTTGTAAAGGATATGAAACCAAGATGGTTATACCTTTTGTAATCTGGGAAATAGAGTGAAGTTAATAGTAATGGTGAAATCAGTTTGTCAAGTGGGTATAACATCAGGGTGAAGTTGTGACCCAGCTGAAATAAAAGGGAATTTTACCATGAAAACAAGGGGGTCAGGGTTTGCCCTGCAGGGTTTCAGCCTCAGTGTCTCTGAAACCAAGCATGTCTGGAGTGTGAGATACTCAGCTACACCAGAAATTTAGCAACATAATCATAGCAGGGTTAGTGTTGAAGTGACTTTAACGATCATCTAGTTCCAAATGATCAAATGCAGTCATGATTATATTATTTGATTTCTTTATTTCTTTCTGCATAACACCTGAGTGCTTTTTTGCACTAGAACAGGACAAGGAACAGTGCACATTCTCTTCAGGAAAGGATTCCTAAGGGGTTAAATGGATGTGGCATGAGCTGCATTCTGTGCACTATGAGGTACTTGAAATATTTTTATCTTTAGAACTAATTTGAAGAATTAATCTCAACTTTTAATATCTTGAAAGCAACAAGACCTTACTATTGATCTTACTCATGAGAAAAGGATAACAGAGATGCAGTTCACAAGAAAAGTCACTGGTACATCTGGTAATGTTTATCACCGTTGTGAAATAGCACAATGATATAATTTTTTCCTGTGTACATCTTTGTGTGAACATTTTAGCCCAAACAGATGGATTTGCTTCTATAACTCCATTTTTTTCTGTGTTGTTATGCTTCTGGGAAGCATGTTGCAGAGCTGGGACTTTTCAGAATATAAATTTATCAAAACAAGTATGATTAATTAATCAGTCGATCTGCTTAGGAAAACAGGAAAGCTACAAGCCCTTCACTTTGTCAGTTCTCTGTTAGTGGTGTATCTGGGAAACAGCATTTTCAGAAAGTCCCAAACTCAGTTTTAAATTATTCTCTTTGCTCACTTTTTAATGGAAAGGTAACTTTCCAGAATCTAGACCCTTTTAAAATGGAAAATGTGTGCAATATTATCTAAGGGAAGGATGAAGCTGATTTACTATGCATGATTTTTTCAGTTTGTACACATTGGGCATGGTTATATTTTTGCTCAGGACGTATATATATTTTTTCTGCTGAACTTTTCTCGATTGCTTTTTTTATCGGGTTTACAAATCAAATCAAACAGGTATATTGCAGAGCTCTGATATTATTTTCTGCGCTTATAGCACAATGTATTGAATTATGCTTGCTCATGTACTGCTGCTGCTATTCTCTCCAGATTGAGAGAGAATGACTGTGGGGGCTGTAAATTCACTTGGCTTCCAGCACCACCGGTTAAATCAAGAGCCCTGTTCAGGCTGGAGAAGAGACAGAGCAAGTGTTCATTACACAAATCAATTTGGTCAAAAGTACAGCACAGTGGGTACCCAACCATTGCTCACATAATATTGTCAACTTAATCAAATAATGCCTAGAAGACATTCACAAGCTCTTTCTCTCTGAGAAATAACTTGATTGGTGCAGCAGGAAAAAAACAGGGGCTGTTTTGAGCATTTATTAAAAAATTCAATGAGTGCTTTCTTTTTTGCTAAATTTAAAATTCTGAAGAGCTTCTACCCTGTGCTGGCATGTATACATGAGATATGCAGCACCTAATTTACCATTGATCATATTTTTTAAAAATAATCTGTTCCTTTTTTTCCCCTCTTTCTTTTCTCCCTGTAAATAGTTTACAGGTTATTCCTGATAGAATTAGGCTGTTCTTCCTCTACACTTGGTTTGGGTTTAAAAGATATGCAACAGATTTGTATTTGTTGAGAGATTATAGCAGAATTATCAGGACTCGGTAAAGCTTTCTCATGTTCCAAGACAACTTATTTTCACTTTCTCCAGAAAGAGATAAAAGGTTTAGTTCTACTTTAGGCATTCCTACAGTCTATGTTCCATTCACTCTTTACAAGCTGAGATTGAGGACAGTGTTCTTCTTGTAGTGGTGTGCAAACGGCTCTTCTGTGGCAGCATTTCATTGCATTGGAAACAGGATTTGAGGGTGAAAGCTTTTGTCCACACCACCATTGTTTTGTAGGAAATGAAAGATATTAGTCAGTGAAAAAGAATGGAGGGAAAGTGAAACTCTTACAATTCCAGTGTAAGAAACATTCCAGGGCTGCCTGTCTGCAGTGATGGATGGAAAGGGATACAGAGAATTTGTATTAGCCAGCAAGGAGAATGGAGTGGGTTTTTTTCTACCCAAGCAATGTGCACAAGGCCCTCTCTGATTTCGGGTTCACTGCTCATTGTTTTATTGTGTGTGGTGCCTTTTCCACACGTGCTGAAGGTGGCCGATGACACGCCAGTGTCCAGTCAGGAGTCAGCTGGGAAATGGGGTCGTATTTGAGGCTGCATAAAGGCTTTAGAATGTACTTTTGAGCGAAATTTGCTGCAAATGTTGGATTTAAAAGGCCTTAAAGGAAGTGATGTGGGTGTGGGGGAGTTAATATTTTTTTCCAAATAAAAAATGGTCGAATTTATTTTATCCAAACAAATATTTGGTTTCGTAGTTTTCCTCATGTGTATAAGTTTAGTTTCTTAAATCTTCAGGTAAAAGCTAGGAAGGGAAACCAGAAAAATTACTTCAACAATTTTACTTCAGTGTGAAGTCTTTAAGAACTTGAGTGAAGTCTTTTAATTAATAGAAGTTTTCTGTTTCTAGAACTGAGTTAAGGAAACGAAAAGTATTTTGCTAAAGATACATAATTTGTCTAGAAAACAGTAGATATTAACTCTCCTGATGATGAATTTAGTTCAAAAGGATACCAAATGTTTATACTAAAATTATCTTATATGAAAAAAAATGTTTCCTGAAATGCCCTCTTTGATGTGGGTTTGCTTACTTGTAAGAATGGTTTCAATTCTAATTTATTTTAACACTTAAGCATTCAGTACGTCACTGAAGTAAAGGGAGATCACCTCAATTTGTTTTGCTGTGAGTGAGAATTTGGTCTTCTATTTCTGCATTCTGTATTTATCACTTCCATTATAAGTTTTAAGACTATCATATATTAAGATTCTTTAATATTTTATAATTGCAAATTTGTGGTGGAATAGGGACCAGAAAGCAGTCTGATTTCATGCAAGAGTGCAGGGATGGAGGAAGGATAATGCCACATCCTAACTTCAATTAATTTTTAAAAGAATATCAAACACCACTCTTCGGGTCCTGTAGCAGTGAAGATATTCTCCTGAAATGTATTATGTATGTGTAAGGTAAATTACATTCTGGTTCTGTGAGTCCACAGAGCTCTGAAAGTTGCCTGGCTGGGATTTTTCAAAATCCATCCTGTCCTCTGGCCCATGTGTGTTTTGCCTCCTTGGTGTTACTTGGAAATTTTTGCATAATCTTCACATTCCTGTTTCAGTTCGCAGTTATCCTTGTGCAGATCTCCCAGGCACACCCGTGGATTTCTGGATGGTAATGTGCTTTGTAAAGAGACTGATACATTGCCAAGCCTTTTAATATGTTCTAAATGGTTTAGCCCTGTTAATTCTGCCCCAGGGATCTTGAGGGTCATGGACAGGTGTGAATTGTTGATGACAGTGACTTGCTAAAGTTTCTGGTTTTCAGTCCTCACTGCCCAGACTCTGAGTGTAAATTTGACACTTCTTAGAATAAAAATTATTTTTAAAAGGGGTAAAACCAACCAAAGGCCCAGAAAATAACAGTATCTGGATTTATCCTCTTCACCCACAATTTGTAGCTCCATTTTAACACCGTCTTCAGAAACCTCACTGGATCTTGTTGGCCATAGTCTGTTCAGCTGCTTAGTAAGGAAGTTTCTCCCAGTGTTTTGGGATGTTCTTGGTGCACACTTCACCCCTCCTACTCCTCATTTCTATTGATACAATGAACAGAGATTACTCTTTTCAATTTGCATTTATACAGGATGCTGATTATATAATTTCTTCCTGGGGCTCCCTCTGTTCCTGAAGCTAAACAGCACCTTCAGAATTCTTTAATTCTCTTCAGATTAATCTAATTGACCTCAAATTCTTCTGGAGTGTTGTATTTCAAGGGTTTCCAGTCTGTCATCCCCCACCTGCTCTCACATACCAAATTTCTTTCATATTTTTCTCCTTTTATGCCAAAGGTAGAAAATAATCTCTGTGGTGTCTCTGTATGGAGCAGTTACCTCAAAATCTAAATTTCGTATTTTTTAGTTGATTTTAGATAACAATATATTAGCATGGAACATTTTTGTCTCTTGACAGCTATATATCATATTTTCTGTTTAAATCACAAAATATTTATAAAGATAAATTATTTAGTTTGTGGGCCCCTGCCTGTGAATTCAGGGAGTAGCAGATAAAGAGATGTGGTTGTGCTGACTCAGTTCTAGGTTTACGTTTAATCTGATCCCATTATTTGTTTGGATCACTTGTAAATCTTTCTTCAGCGCACACAAAAGTTTGTGTGAGTCTCATCGTGTCCGTGAAGTATCGAAGATGCTGCTGCTGCACTGAAGCTGCTGCAGGAATGAGGACCTTTATTTATAAAGTGTTCTTAGCACAGAATTACTGGCAATATTATTACTGTTAATACTTCTAATTTGAGAACATTTGTATTCCCTAGGGAAGATATTGTTGAATTTAACTTGCTACAATTCAATTTATATGTAGTTATTGCTGATGTAAATGATGTGTTCTGTTTGAGTTCTTTTGTTTGCTCTTCAACAGGCTTGTGGGTATTAAAACTGTGTGGTAAGGTTTATTTTATTTAACCATTTTTATATTGCTTAAACTGTTGTCTTTTAAAAGAAATTTCATACTAGCAGGAAATGGGCAATTTCTTTTTTTTCTTTAAATGAAAAAAGTCAGAAAGACAAACTGAATGTAACATTAGAACACAAGAGAAAGAGGAATACTTAGGAAAACAATGAGGTCAGAAGGAAGAGGAAGGACAGAGCAAGTGGAGTAATGGCTGTCAGATCATCTTTGTAGTTTCTCATTCAGCTATTTTCTTTCCCTTCTATTCTCCCAAAGCCCTCTGCCAGTGCAGATGAGTATGACTGTGCTGTTTTCACATACCCATGCAGAATCTTGTCTAATGACTGTGTGCTGTACAAGCAGTAATTAATTAGGCACTGTAGGATATAATTAAAGAACGGAGATGAGTAATTTCTATAACATATTGATAGACCAGCATTGGTCAGTTTTACTTTTTGGGTGAGGGGCATTGTATATTCTTTTCCTAATCTCACTGGGGATTTTGAATTTGTTTGTTAAATCATAATACACGGCAATGTCCTTCAATTTCAAAGCAGAATGTTAAAACCAGGGAACAGTGTCCCTGTGAGAAGTACCATGACATAACCTCATTTTGGCGAGGAAGAGACTCTGTAAAACTTTGTTTCTGGGTGTCACTTTTCTGTCAGGCAACCTTCAGCACTGATTAAACTTCTGTTCCCTCTCACAACTCAAGGCCTTTTCCATAATGGTCACCATTTATCTGGACAGAATGACCCTCCAGTGCCCATCAGCACTGCTTATGAAACGGCAACTAGGATGAGATGTGTTATCAGCCTCCTGTGGAGAAGTCCCAGTGGCCTCTGAATGAAAGCACTAATCTGATTTCAAAGTGTCTGGCTTGCTCTGCTAGCAGGCAGCATTTGGACTGCAGATTCAGTTCCTTACCTTGGCAAATGCAGAAGAGGTTAAAGGAGTTTCTACAGTCTTACAGGGAGATCTATTTATTATTTTAAAATAGCTAAGAAAATCTACAAATAATAATCTACTTATTCTCCAGTTTATTCCATATACATATTATCACTGAGAATGTATGCTGTTGAGACAGATACAGAAATATATTTGATTTTCATGTAGTAAAACTTCTGGTATTCCCCAATACCTTGGAACAGATTTAACAGCTTTTCAGTTATGTGGGTTTTTTTGGGGTTTTTTTTTGAGAATTTAAGCCCACCCCCTTGTATTAAAAGTGCCAGAAATACTTACGGTGTGCTTTATTTTGCTTTACCTTTTTAGCAGACAGATGATGCAGCACAGACCGATGGCCAGCAACAGACACAATCTTCTGAAAACACAGAAAACAAATCACAGCCAAAACGGCTCCACGTCTCAAATATACCATTCAGATTCCGGGACCCAGACCTTAGACAAATGTTTGGTGTAAGTGCTCATCATTTACTTCTGCTTTTTTTACATTTGCATTGCAATAGGCATTTCGTATTATAGGCAGCCGTGAGGGCTGTATCTGATTGAGGCTGTTTAACCATTTGCAGTAGAGATTCCCTTTTAATCTATGGACAACCAAACATCTGATTTGCCAGTCACAACTGGGAAAAGAAATTACACTGATTCTGCTGTATGTGATGCCCTTGCGTGTTTTGTACTACATTCACAGAAAGCTGTCTGTGTTGGTTTAAAATATTATGTGCATACATATTGCTGCTGTACACATCTAGTTTTATTGTCTGCCTGCATTTATTGATTTTGGAGAGCATGATGTTAAACAGCCAATGCCTGACCTCATGAGCAAGGGACCCAAAAGGAAGGCATGGTCTGAATTTCAGCACAAAGTTCAGACGTAGGAATCCTCACCCATCTCCACAGGTTTTGTAGGTCTGTAAGCTTTGAAGGTTTTTGCTAGTATTTTTCTGTCTCTCAATTTGTGCTTTCCCCCAGGCCACAGCTGCCTTCAAGTACATCCCCTGTGGCTCACACAGGCCCTGGACTTGCCATCAACAATAGGATTATAACTGAGAGAGGTTAGACTGGGTTTCTACTCCCTGATCCAAGAAGTCTCAGGTTTTGTTTGAAATGCCACTAAGCATAATCTAGAAATAGCACTTGATAATTTATTAGAACCCAAGTCAGGACTCTGGAGTATTTATGTTACTCTCACTTTCTTTATTCTGCCTCCTGCCTACTCTCTCCTGCATTACAGTTGGTTATTCAGTGCAGCACCAAGTGCTCCATGGCTCTGTACTTCTCTCCATCTTTCATGTTCAGTTCAGATTGTTAAGTTCTTCTAATGTGTTTGTATGTGAGTCAAAAGACTGTGTTTCTTAATATTTATTCCTCTGAAGGAAACAGTCACTGAAAAAAGAATCCTGTTGTAGGACTAGGAAACGAGTGACTGTTCTGCTGTATCTGACTTGGTACAAGTTACCTCCCCGAACACAGCTTCCAGCTCATCAGCAGAGTAGCAGAAGGCATAATAATTAACCCTCTAGAGAAAAAATATGGTAATTTATTTAAACTAAACAAACCATTTAAAATAGATTTTATTTGAAAAAAAACCAAACATTAAATGAAAAGTTGTTTTTTTTTTTTAAGGTATTGTAGTAATTTATGAACCAAAAAAAACCTACGTTTCCTTTTAATGTTTCTAAGTCTTAGGTCTCAAAAGACTGACACTGGAAAAGGGCTGGCGTTTTCCAGCTGACTTCCAGAATTACTTGATCACAGTAAACTTTTAGCTTCTGAAATGATAGAAAAATGAAATTTCTGCAGGTGTGAGTTGAAATATCTCATTTGAAACATGGCAGGCCTGCATCACGTCCATGTTATACACAGAGCAGATGATCTTTTTACATGGACATAAATACAACAGAGGAGAATTGTTTAAATATCAAGTCCATCTCTGCATCGAGGCTGAAGCTGCAGTTAAAACATGAATTAAATGGTGAATGCAAGAACATGAAATAAGCCAAAGGATACGAAGTGATGGTTTATTTTTCATGACCAAGTTGAAACACTTTAATAAGCTAGAGAAGGAATGCTGTCCTTTCCAGCCTGTAATTGTTTATTACGGCTTAAAAGACTGGAGTATAGGCTCATTTCTGCAGTTCCTTGGGTTATTCTCCGTTTCCCTGCCTCTAATTTCTGCCTTTTTGTTTAAGATATTGGGCCACTTACCAATGCCAACACTGATCCATACTGCTTGCTAATGACATTTGAAATAACAGAAATGATCCCTGATGCATTACATTGTCACCTCACAAAATGTGCCCTAACAGAAAGTGTTCTAACATTTATTCTCTTCCTAAGCCAAGTCCAATAGGGTCTTTTACTTTGGGACAAGCAGCTGTGTTTAGCTTTTGTGTGTGCAAACAATGTCTAGGGAATTCAGTGTTACTGTAAGGTCAATAGGAATAACAGTTACTTCTAAAATAATTATAAAAATGCAATTCTGAGCAGAGAAAAAAATCCACCCAAATTGAGTATCCATTCTAGTTTTCCAAATTATGCTCCAGTAAGGCATTATTCTTAAGGAATAATGGGTACTGATTTCAGCAAGGGTGGAAAGAAATGCTCAGTCCTGGAAGCCAGCAACAAAACTCCCACCTGGTTTAATCTTATTCCTGTACAGCAGAAGTAACCAAACTCCTTCACTTTTTCTGGAAAATCCAGAAATTTGGGACTTTTACTTCACTGTGATCATGGTTTAATGCTCTTTCCTCTCTGTGAGGGGGCTTCACTGAGCTTCAAGTTCCTCTGTAGAATGACTGTAACGAGCATAATGATGCACACAACTTAGATATAATATTGATCTGACTCCTTTTAGTGTGTCTTTTTTTGTGTTTAACAATATTTGGTTTTATATTGTTTAACTTTTTTAAAGCAGCGCACCATTTCCTGAAACAAACATTTGTACTCTATGTGATAGAAGTGTTGAAATTATCTTATTTTCATGTAACTTTTCTGTTTCTTTGCAGCAATTTGGTAAAATCTTAGATGTTGAAATTATTTTTAATGAGCGAGGCTCAAAGGTAAGCAGTTTAATTCACCTGTGGAATTTTTTGTTTTGTTTAAAATACTTATATGAGTAAAAGGAAACAACTGCACTGCTGTGACAAAATAATGTCTGAAATTTTATGTTAGTGAGAACATCTTCTGAGCTGTCAGTCAGTTTTCTAAGCAGTATGAAAATCATTGGACTCATATCTTTTAAAGGGGGTAATTTTAACTACTCCAGACTGTCATCTGTTTTATGGGAATGTTGATTTTTGCTGTCCTTATTCTTCAAGGGTAATTACTCAGTTTATTTTATGAGTCCATAGTTAGATATTTGTAGGCAGGTTTGTATTAGTACAGGTATTTTTTTCCTTTATTGAAATGAAAGATGATGATGATACCTAATAACTATCCTCTTTAGTGATTAGCTGAGAAAATATGTGATTGTTCCAGATTAAGTGCAGATGTTTTCCTCTTTAGTTAAAGCCTTAGTACACCAACCCTTTGAAAACAATCTATTGTAGCATTTATTTTATTAAAAGAGTTCTTACAGTATTGCAAACGTTTAATATTTTTTTTCCAAAATTACTTTGCCTTAAATGCATACTTCAATTTATTTGGTATTTAAGAAATAAAGCAAGATAGAATGGCTATGACTGCATCAGCTGGTGCAAAACTGTAGCCCAATGTGTTCACCTGTGGTATCAGCTGCATTACAGGGGTTTATGTCTGTCATACGTATATCTTTTTTCCTTTTCTTGCCATGTCAGACACACTAAAAAGTTTATTCACTAATGTTTCAATCTTCCTGTAACTCATATATCATTTATTATTAGCAATGGAATGTTATTCCTGTTCTAGACATACCGTAATCTGTCATATTTTAAGAATCACGTACATCAAAAATCTATCTTAAATCAGATATATTTTAATTCTGCTAATACTTATTTTCTGAAAATAAATCCTTCACCTTTTTTTTTTAAGCTAAATGGAACAGCTGAAATCTCCTGGTTTATTATTCAGACATTAATTAGTCCCCTTGCCTACCAGCCCAAATTCAGTTGGAACATTCATCACTTTTTCAGTAAACAATTAAAATTGATGGAATTTGGTGGCTTAGAATCTCCTACTCTGGCCACAGTTTATTATTTTAAAATTATGGTTGCTCAGTAATGTTTGCAAAAGACATAGATTGTCCAGAACCTGCTGCTGCTGGATAGTCCCACCAATTTCCAAAGCCATTCCCCACTGGCTGCCTTTGCTGATTGTGCTGATGGGGTGGAGCTAAGCACATGTGGTAGGAGTTTAAACTTTTGTTTAGCCACTAAATCTTACCCAGGTGGGGATTTTAACCACCACACCTGCACTGGGCTGCATAACTGTAAGGTTTTGTTAAAGTTTTAGGGGGATGGCATAAGGAGGTGTTTCCAAATTGAGCTTTTTTGATGTTGACCTTGCAGCACTGAAAACATCCCAGTGCCTTGTGCTAACAAAGGCAAGATCCTAGAAAGGATTTCAGAAGGAAAAGGTTTTCCTAGCTGGGTTTTAACATCAGTGCCTCAGTTACACCCTTTGTCAGGTCAGACTGTTGTTAATAAATGCTCCTGCACCATCAGTGCTGCATCCCAGCTGTCTCCAGGGGACCTGCTGAAGGTGCCTGAGGCAGGGCTGGGCTGCCTCTCACGGCTCAAGGCTGCTGCTTCTCACCTTGGGCAGAGTCATTTCAGGTATAGCTACATAATATTCTGATTTGCAGAAGTACCTTTAGATTCTCTCATTTAAATAGAAAGTTAAGGAAAAAAATATTAGGAGTGAGAGGGACATCTTTTTTCTGTTCTTTCTTTTTCTATTTTTTTTTATTTAATCTGATCATTTCGTGTCCATTCTGTAGGAATTAAGATGCACCAGATTAAAGTCCCATTCCTGGCAGTGCTTATCTATGTTTTCATAAAATCCCACTGAAACTGAAAGGACTACTAAGTGGTTTCAGACTGAGTACAGGTAAAAAAGTTTGCAGGATCAGAATTCAAATTTGTTTCTAGCTGCAGTTTGGCATAAGAATTGCTAGAATATGTTTTTGTTTCTGTTTCTTTTTCTTTCTTTTTATTCTAATAGTTAATGTTTTAAACGATTTATTGCAAAAACAACAGAAGTAATCTCATTCTCATGCCATAATAGTTAAGAAAAATGGAATTGCATATTCAAAAAAACATAACGTTAGAACACCACCATAAAGTATAAAATTATTTTGTAGAAGGGAGTCCTTCCATAAGAGAAAACCTTAAAATAATGCAAGTTTCATACTACAAATTTCTGCTTGTTTGAATGTGTAATAATAATGAAGAAACCTGGCTAAAATATATGGCAACACTGATAACTTTTGAATTTTTGACCATTTTCTATCAGTTATAAATCATTGCTCTAGACAGCTCTGTATATACATTCAGAAATCTGTTTATGTGTGTATGTGTTAGTGTGTATGCAGTGTATATTATATTGACACCTATTTCTTCAATTAAGGAGAACTCCAGAGTGCCTCCCAAATTAAATCAGAACCTTCTCACATGCTAACTTGGCTATTATTAAATCACTTGACAGATTTTAAAAATAAAATGCATATATTTGCATTACCAGTTAATAGAACACAGCTGTTAACTCAGCTGCTTATTAAATTGATGTTAAAGTGTTTGTGTAGGTATTTGAATGTGTGATGGGTGAATCTGTGTTTTGTTCTTGAGTTTCTCTGTCAGCCAGGTAAAGATTTGCATAAAGAGTTAGAGCTTAATTTAAGTAGTGTTGATTATGAGAATAAGTACAACATTAGAAATTTAAAAATTACAATGAGTATTATTTTCAGAATCTTTGAAGTTCCTGTCTTATCTTGGGTTGTAGCTCCACTTTGTATGTTTTTCTAATTTTTTTGTGTAATTAGGTTTTTATCTTTCTTTTTAGCTGTTTGAACAAAAATTAACTGGTAGTGCTGTGAGCTAAGGAGAATGACAGCAAGTTTTGACTAAACTCCCACCTACTGTTTGCAATTCTGAGAAGGGACAATTTCTCAGGCAGGAGAATAGGGAAAAAAAACAGAATTGGGGGAATTTCTGCTATTGAATGGAGTTAGGCTGCTTAGATGCATGGATCTAGTGATGTTTTTTGCTGGGAAATTTTCTTAATGGCATCCTAAATTAGGAGGTTTTTTTACAGAGCTTTAACAAGATGGGAAGGAGCAGTTGTAGAAGAAATAAAAGTTTAAAGTTGAGGATGGGTTTAGGTATCAGAAAAGCCTGTACAGGCATCTAAACCATGGAGATTAGTGCTGAGGAGGGGGATTTACTTTCTCTCAACACTCCTGATGCTTTGGGGAAAAGAGAGTTAGATCCTCAGTGTCTTCTGGCAAGTGAGGTCGTGGCCTTGTGCTGAAATTGTGGTGAGTGGTGTGGAGAAAATGTGTAGAATCAGGTGGTCTGAGAATGGCTTCAGCTGGAGGTGCAGCTGCTGACAGAGCACTTGGGAGCTCAGGCTTCAGGCTGGATTTACAATGGAGAGAAAAAGAGAAGCTGTGCTTAAGCTGCTTTGGAGAGAACGAAACAGAAACACTGCTGTACATAAATGTCACTCCTTGCATTATAAATGGGAATAAATAACTGACTTCTTTGAGTAGGCAAAATAACCCAAATAACCCAGGGAATTATCCTGAGGGTTACTTAACTTTTTTGGTTGATGGTTGACTAATTAGTTCTGTAGTTCATACTCATTCTTTTTCTCACTGCTTGGTGTCAGTTTTGCCTTAGTTTGATATTTGGTCTCCCCTTTGTGTAAATGAATGTATAAATGTCTTCCCATTTATTTTTTTTTTTTTTTATTTCCCCCGCCCCTTTTTTTTTTTTAATCAGTTGCTTTGCAGAGATGAACTGGGTGAACACTGACAAAACTTAGCGAAGGGAGACAGGGAGCTGTGGTCCGTGGCTGATTGCTCAGGAGCAGAACAGACTTCAGGCTAAAATAGAAATAAAAAAACCCGGTTTTAGTAGCACTTAAACTATGTGAGCACCGCCTGTGTACAAAGCACCACGTGCAACTTGCATATGCTTCTGGGCGTGGAAGCGCGGGGATATAGAGGGGCATTTGTTCGGATAACTTTGGGAGGCATGCAAAGGCATTGTAGTGCTGATGCAAGAATTACTTCAAAGGGTTGGTGTATGTTTCTAAAATGTTCTTCGCTGTCAAATTTTTCCAAAATATTTGCCATTTTAAATAGTGTTTAATTTGACATGGCACATAAAAGGAATTTTAGTAAGATTTGAAATGTTTGTTTTAGCCTAGTATTATACAGGAGGGTGTTTGTCATAAGCAGAATTTCAGAATTGTCCCACTAATGTGGGATTCTGGAGTTTTACCAGTTGCATGTTCTATATGTGGAAAATAATATGCAGAACAAGTAAATGAATCAGTTAAACTTATTCAAAACGTTTGCATTTTTCTTCTTTTATCAGAGTTTCTTTTTCTATTCACATCATGTGATTTTGTTTGATCTGTTAATACAAGAAAGTTTATACTTTGTTCTGAAAGTACTTTTGTTTTGTTGGTGGTTTTCTTTTTTTTCTTATTTCCTTTTATAAAAAAATAAGTAAAGGCTGTATAGTTTGACAAAAGTTTAAGTTACCCTAGTGTTGCATGGGAACAGTGTTTCTTACGATCACAACAGCATGAATAAGTAGGCAATGTTTAGAGTATATTGACATTCAGTGTTGAATTTTGTGCACATGTTTTTTATTTCGTTGAGATATCTGCATGTCATTAAAATGTGGTTCATTTTCTTTTCTCATTAGTTCATTTTTTTCTATGTGAAGACACTGTAATTTATTTTAATTTCATTTTCTTATTGTTAGATTTATTTTCCTCTGTAGTGACATGTAGAAAGGTATTTTTGGTATCATTCTTTGACTTTCTCAGAGGGTATTATCTAACTGATGACAGAAAAAAATTTGTTCACATTTGTTGCTTATTTATTGCACATCTCAATACAATTATAATTTTTCTAATTTGCATGTTACAGAAATGAAGCGAGGACAAGAAAATATTAAATTAAAGAGAGAGAACATAAGCAAACAAGTGGTCATTGACTGAAATAATAATGTGCATGTTGTTTTCCCCCCTTCTCCCTCCTGCATGCAGGGATTTGGTTTCGTAACTTTCGAAAATAGTGCTGATGCGGACAGGGCGAGGGAGAAATTACACGGCACCGTGGTAGAGGGCCGTAAAATCGAGGTGCATGTTCAAAATATTTTCCTTTTCATCTTTTTTATAAATGTCTGCTTCACTCTCATTTGTTGTTTCAGATGCATCATTGGTGTCTTCTGTGTGCTCCCCTTTCCCCTTCCCATTGTTTATATATATATTTATATATAAAGAGAGAGAATCTGGCCTTACTTGGGTTTTTTATTATTATTTCTTTTGTAATTATTATTATTACTATCATTATTGATGAAAGGTGGATGACAGAATTTGAAAAAAAAAAAAAGAAAGCTTTAATATTTTGAAGTTATTATTTTGGATGTTTTGTAAATCAATGGGTGCAGTAGATTCCAAAAAACGGCCAACAAAAAAATTAAAAAATTGAGAACAACAACAAAAAAAAAGTGTGACAGACAAAACAAAAACAAACAAAAGGTTGTTCTTTTCTTTTCTTTTTTTTTTTGTTTTCTTTTGTTTTCCTTTTTTTTTTTTTCTTTTTTTTGCTGCAGGGTTGATGTGGGATCCACAGTGGCTTTCAAAAAATTCAGATTGGGAAAGAAGCATCCAAAAGATGTACAAAAAACAAAGCCAGACTAGAGATTGAGCAATTTTCACATTTAATTTTAACGAAGCCATGAGGCTCTTTTGGCTGGGTGGCCGGAGCCATCCCCACCTCCAAAAACAACCACCCATGTGTTTCCACGCCACTGGATCCCCTTCAACACTGCCTCAGTTGTATTTGTTAGAATAAAAAAAAAAAAAAAAAAAAAAAAAAATTACCAATTGAAAATGCTGTCGTCTTTTGAGTAAGATGTTGCATATTTTGCCTTTTCATTTTCCCCCCTCGACGGTAGCGCTTAGGGCCCTCACCAAACTCTCAGTAACCATGGTAACTGTATACATACCCATGCTGGCGATGGTGCTGAATGGTAAGTGGAGAAGTCCATCTGCCGTTTCACGTATTTAGCGCTGATATACCACGTGAATTTTTTTGACTTGTTGTATTAAGTTTTCTTGATGCTACATTTTTTTCTATATATTGGTACGCCTGTAATTGAGTGTACGTTTTAAGCAAGCCTGGGAGGCACTGATTGGATTGAGGATATGACTTCGTGCACATCTTACTCAGATTGTTAACTCCATATTGTGTTAAATAATGCACCCTCTTTTTATCCTTTTGTTAGCTGTGATTTTAAAGCTTGAATGATTTTGTTAATTCTTGCAATGAAAAAGGCTCTTGTTCCAAGTGTTGAATGCTAGATGTTGCTTTTCCAATGGTACTTCTCTTCTAAAGGGTTATGTTGCACACTGCTAAAATTCGTTTGTCCCTTTTTTGACATTTTGTTTCCTTGTACCTTGTCTCTTTCCTTTCTACTCCACTGCATGTTCCTTCATATAATCTTTTTTTTTTTCTGTTTTGAGTATTTATTGTATCAGTGTTATCATGGAATACAAGCATGCTCTTAAGTCTTAAATTATGCAGTACCTTTTAATTTGCTTTTAATGTCTTTTTATTAAAGTTTAAATGATATGATGTTGCTTTATTGAAATGATTTGTAAGTTAAAATGGTTATGAAAGTAAATGTAATTAT
The DNA here is from genome assembly GCA_026261815.1 of Monarcha castaneiventris obscurior. Lineage (NCBI taxonomy): Eukaryota > Metazoa > Chordata > Aves > Passeriformes > Monarchidae > Monarcha > Monarcha castaneiventris. The sequence continues at coordinate 3,243,451 of JAMPIT010000856.1, forward strand.
AAATAGTATGATTTTGTTATGCACCTGTTGCCTTCTATAAATTAAATTGCATTTTATTTTTACATGACTAATAGCAGTAATAATGCATGCGTTTAATAGTGACACGGGCCCTCCCCGTAACTGTTTCTAATCCCCTGTTCTATGTGCTTAGGTAAATAATGCCACAGCTCGTGTAATGACAAATAAAAAGACCGTCAACCCTTACACGAATGGTAAGTGTGTGAGCCCCCCTGCTCTGGGTGAACATCGCTGCATGCCAAAGTCAAACCTCAGTCCTGCTCAACGGGGGCACTCACCTGCTCCTGAAGTGTCCCACTCTGCATCTCCTGTCTTCCCCGGGGCTCAGAGTCCCAAGACGTGATGGGGTTGGGCATAAATTCCATCTCAGTAGAGCTTGGCTGATTCACAGCCAGGTAGGCAGAGCAAGAATCCCTTTGACTGGAATCCCAGTGGTTGACCCCAGTGGCTTTTGTGTAGGACAATGGACCTGATAGGAAAGCAATGTTCTCTACTGGCTCTGTGCACTGTTAGTGAAGTGATGAGTGGAGTAATGGGAGGATTCAACTTGGTTTGTGGGGTGGAGGTAGGGAGACCAGCAAGAATCTCCTTTCTGTAGGCCCTTTGAGTACCAGGACACACATCTAGTCAAAGATCATTTGCTGTGTCCTCCTTCCACAATTTTTTAGAAGAAGGGTAGACTGTTATTGGGTGGTACTCCCAGCTTTTTCCTTTCCTATGGAAAAATCAAAATTCCAAGCTATCTAAAAATAAAATTCATTCTAATACTGACCGAAGTTGGTGTAATGTTGTACATTAATGATAGAAAAATAATCTGTAGTTATTTGAGGGGTTTGGAAACAGTGCAATTTTAAATGTTTCCTTTGGGAGTATTTGATCACGTGCTTGAGTGTGCATTTGCTGGTTCAGAAAATTCAAATTCAAACAAGTTCCTAACTCAGCCATGTCAAACAATAACACATGAACTGAAGTTAATTGTAATTATGCTTTCAGTTTTACTAGACTGTGTAGTTGTTGGTACTTGCTTTTCAATTTAATTCAGTTTTTCCCATCCCATAGAAAGTAGATGAAATGTTTAGAAACACAAAGGCTTCCCAAGGTAGATTAGATTCTTTTCCATTTTGAAATACAGTGGATCGTATCTTCTGTATTTGAGGTCTCATTAGTGAAGTTTTACTAAAATCCAGGGCACACAGTGGCTTTACATTTTAATGAAAGGCTCATCACTTTTTTTGTGACATGGTAAAAATAAAACACGGATGGTTTTCATGTGATGTGATAATTGAGCCAGTTAAAATGATCTGGAGAAGAAAGGTCTGAAATTCCGCATGCTTTCTTAGAAACTGTTTTCTCCTCATTTTGTAAATGTGAAGCTTGGCAAATTACACAGATGGGAAAATCTCCTTGGTTTTTACTGGTTTTAAAGCATCCCAGTGAATCTAGAGAGAGACATGAGGCTTGACTGGATCACATAACAAGATTTTGTTGCAATACAGAGCTAAATTAACCATGTGCATATAAGACATATGAATTCTGCCTGCTCTATTGTACAGATAAAAATAGTTTTTTTATAAATGATGATGCATATTTTGTATTCATATTATCCTAAGGCTACGAAACTGTTCATGAGCAAATAATATGTTAGATACCAGCACAGCGAGTGCTGACGGAGGGGAATGCTGGCAATAAGGGGTATCAGATTTTTAGCCATGTGGTTTTAGAGGAGGTTCATATCTGTGCCCTGCACTGCAGGATTTCTTAGGTCATACATTCTCATTTATTAGTATCCAAGACCAGGATGAGTAAAATCTGCTGTCCGGTGTTTCCCACTTGAAGTGTTCTGTTTGTCATTTTCCATCCTGTTCCATCTGATCTAGATCTCACCAAGAGTATGAAATACCCTGTTCAGTGCATAAAGAATTAGCATTTATTTATTGTGATCCCAGACATCCAAAGTGTTACATGCAGAATATTCTTATGCACACATTTTGCCAGGTATCCACCAAGCAAACCTCTGGTTGCAATTCATAAATTTAGATTATTTTCATCTTTTTTACTTTTTTTTTTAATGTCTGAAGTCCCCTAAAGTAAACACACAAGGTCAATCACGTCCCTCTTGCATAATCATCACAAGCAACAAGGAATGAAGTGCAAACGTGTAGGGTGCTTCATTTAGTTTCATCAGTGTTTATACTATCAGTCATCCTGGCATGGTACGAGTCTCATTCTTTATCATTTTGTCAGGAATTAACCAGTGCTGGAGCTGATTATTTATTGAAGATTATTGTTGTCTAAAGTAAAGGTCTCATCTTTTAAATAAACTATAAGGCCTGTTTTTCTACCACCACATTAAAATTTGAAAGACTCTTCTGATGCAGGTAGCCAGAAATATTTTGTTTGCACATGCCTTTTTGTTTGCTTCAGAACCACTTACTTTTAATGCCTCTCTTTATCTTTCAAAGTGTGTGTTGTGACTGGCATGTTGTTGGCAGGTATTCAAAAGGTAGTTGGGCCACATGTTGTATTCTATCAAAACGTCAGGAACTGATATTTATTTTAATTTAAAAACAAGATACACTCTGCTTTGTGTTTCACTCCTGAATACAGCTGGTTGTTTGATAACAGGGTTCATGTTGTTAATAGGATTGCAGAAGTCAGAAGATGTCAAGGCACAAAATCCTGATTTTTTTTTTAATATATATAGCTTAGTTCAAATAAGTGGTTTTCTTTTGTGTCCTAAATGGTCTTTGAAATAAGTATGCTTTCCAGTGACTTTTGACTTCTGAAATGAGCAGTTGCTGGGAGAGCTTTTCTTTGTGGGTTTGTTATCAATCAGGATGATTTTGATGGCTCACCTTGTGCTTTGGAAATACAACTGCCTTCTCTTTGCAAAGAAATTCAGTGTCAGGGTTGCTACAAGTTGGCAGAAATATTTGAGACATTTTTAGATGTTCCAACATACCCTGTTCACAGTTGTACTTTCTTCTGATGCCCATATTGTGGTTCAGGATGCTCATCCAAGGGTTGTAGGGTACAGAGAATTATGGGCACATACATTCAGAGAACTGCAGCAATAAAGGAGGAACATGAAACAAGAGATCTGTAAAAGGATAAATACGTTTTAAAGCTTATACTGGTGGTGCTTTGGATTTGAGACATCTGTTATTTAGATTCAAAATCACTGCTAGTGCCTATTAGCACAGTTAAATTCCCTCCCACTCTCTGTCCCCCCTACCTGGGTAGCAAACAGGAGGGAAGGAAATGGAATCACAGGGTTCTTTCCTACCCAAGCCTTCCTCTGGCCATGGTGGCCTCTCTGGTCTATGAAAAAAAAAAATCCTCTCCATGTTGCTGTGCTCCATTTTCTACCACAGCTTGTTACCCCAAGATCGTTTCTTTCCCTTCAGCACACTGGACAAGTGCTTCTCTGGATGACTGCACACACTCGGGAGCTGGGTCAGGCAGAGGGTTTTTTCTTTCCTTGGCTGGTTTTTAAGTTTCAAGCTGTTATAGTTTCAACTTGAGAATGAGATTAATATTGTGACACTAAGAAAAATGCACAAAATTACACCCACAGCCGAGAATTTGCCTCTTCCAGCTGCTGCAGAAGGGTTACTTGGCAGCTGCTCACTCGGATACATCAACTCCCATCACACTTGATGACACACAGCTATGGGCCAGCACATTGTTGGCTGACAAGATAAAGTTAAGTTTAATTACTGTTATTTTCACGATGAATGAAGTATTTCCTCCACAGGCTTCAAAAAGTTAGATGAGACAGCCATCACTGGGAGAGTGGTAAGGAGCTGAAATATGAGACTGCCTTTCAGCTGTGAAGAACAATCTCTGTCTTCCAAGATTTTTTTTTTCTTTCTCTCAGACAAATTGTGGCACTGTTAGTGTAACTTAAAGCTGAGAGATGTCTGTCAGCTGCTTTGACAGCAAAAGCTGACAGATCTAAAATTCTGTCCAATCTTTCATTTTGGGTGGTGTTGATCAGTGGTCTTCTGAGGAAGTATTGAATTTGAAATATTGAATATTCCCTAACATATATAAAGTTAGATTTTTACCAAAAGTCTCAAAATTTGAATTATTTTCTGTCACACAAAATTTGGCTAAGAGATATGTTATACTCTCATGTTCCTAAATATAATCCTGTAGTATGTAAAATTGAAGGATCAGGTAAAACTCATGTGGTATTTTCAGGAGAAAAAACATTTTAGCCCTTCTTGGCTGGGCCTTTCTGTTTTCCTGACTGTCTTTTAGGCACATAAAGCAACTGCAGATAAGGTGTCATGCAAAGCTGCTTACTTTGAACTTACTCACGAGTTGCCTTTCAAAACCACCCCTCCTCTCTGTGACTGAACAGTTAATTACTGGTAAATAGTTACTGTGGATGAGATAGAGGTAACTTGAAAGGGTAGGAATAGTTTGTTTGTTATTGAGATTTTGCATTGCACTTTTTCAGTCTTATGTTTTATGATTTTCCACTGTGCTTTTGCATTACATGATATGGCCAAAGCAGAAATAAACCTAGTGTGCATTTAAATTCTTCTAATATTGGCTTTTGTGATTTTGAAAAGCTTTGTTGTCAGTTTCTGGATTGTATTTTGATTCCAGAAGCAGTTATATTAAGTACCATAGCTCTGAAGTTTACAACATGCTTTTGCTCAGGTGGTTTTTTTAGTTTATTCCCATTTTTAAAAAGTGCTTCCCACTCCTCTGATTTGAGTGTGCTTTAGGAAAACCTCAAATATTTCAGTTACAGTAGTTCAGAAGAAAGAGAAAGGAAAGGAAAAAGGAGGTGGAAAAAGAGAGTGTGGGTGGGGGACCCCCACATCCATATTCTGGGGAGTTTGCAGTTAACTGGGAGCGGATCTACCTGTGGCTGTGCAAACCACAGGAATTGGCACTGCACCACAGCTGAGAACACCAGTGAGTTTGCAGTGCTTCCTCTTGCTCTTCTCTTGCCCCTTCCCCTCCAGGTCCTCCTGCCTGGTTATCTTTAATATGACCCATGCTTTGCACACCCTCTGTGTCTGCAGCCAGCCTGGGTGCTCCAGGCTTGCCTGGAAATGCTGCATCAGGTGTAAAGTACAAGCAATAATTGGGAGTTCAGCCGGAACACAGGTCTGTGACTTCCATGCTTTGGTTCTATGCCAGTGGTGGGAGGACAGTGATTGTTTAAGAGCAAGGCAGTGGCTGATTTGTACCCCTTGAGAACTCTGCAGGATGTGGCTGCAGGATTCTCTCCCCTGCTGGCTCTCAGTGTTTATCAGCTCTGAGCACAGGCACGGCCACTCCTGGGGTGTTTCTGCCCTTGTCCTGTGTCAGCACAGGCACTCGGGGGTATAAACAAACAGGAACAAAGTCCTGGAATTTGACTGGATCCACAGAGCATCTCCTGCCTGTCACAACAGACATTTCCGTGCTGTGGCTGTGCTTTCATTTTTGCCAGGGTAGTATCAAAATGCTCCAGTTATTTGGTTGCCCCGTAACCCTAACTAACAACGGCTTATCAGAAATGTCCGTGTCCAGAGAATGAACTGTTCTGGCCCCTCTGGCTCATAACCAGAGAGCCAAAACAATGGCTAAGAACTCATCTGCCCTGCACTCGAGGCTGTGGGGATACCTGAACTAGTGCTGACTTAATTCCTTAGCTTAAGGTAGTAAATCCATGTGCATTTCAGCCAAGGTAATTCACCTGACCATTTACCCCAGTACCACGTGTGGAGAATGCCTTGTTTCATGACTTATTTCCATACTTCAGACTCAGATATTAAAGATCAGTAATCAAAGATGCCTATAAAACTTGAATTGCAGTGATCTTTCTTGATTTTCTATACAATAGTAGTAATAGTATTAGTAATAATAGTTGTTGTTATTATTATCACTAATTGCAATATTAACTGTTATGTTTTTGTTTGCTGCAGGCTGGAAATTAAATCCAGTTGTTGGTGCAGTTTATAGTCCAGAGTTCTATGCAGGTAAGGGTTGCTCTGTGATTGTCCAACTGCCCATGTTTGATTTTAGTATTCTTTAAAACATGCAAAAGTACAGAATCTGTGTTTGGTGTGAGGTTTGGTTTCTTTGTGTGATTCACATTATTTACAAGTCATTTATACATTTGTGATTCAAGGTTTTTACCTTACCTGGGCATACTAAACTTTATGTAGAAGATAGATGAATACCTTTTTATTGGGATAGTATAACATGAAGTGTACTGCAATATTCTAGTCTTACATGAGATTTTATTTTATTTTGTATTTCAGTCAGTTACTTTCTTCCAGGAATTAAAGGAATTCTTTAGTAAAGAACCACGGCAAAAAAAAAATCTTACCTTATAAAAATGTATATATTTTGTGTATATATGTATGTAGACATACACAGGTATAGTATCTGCATTCATAATTTTTTCCTGAGCATTTTTCTTAAATTTTATATTTAGTTTTTCAGTTTGATGGTTTTGTATTTTAAATCTATATTTTCAACTGACTGAGACCAGATTCCGGTCCTGGTTGCAACGTGGAGTTAAAGAGATTCAGTTTTTTGTCTGCTGGAAGTCAGTCATGGCTAGCACCAGTTTCTAACTGTGCTTTAGCAGCAGGACTGAAAATAAACTTATGTGTAGTCTGAAACCCAGTTGATTTCAGAGGAATTTGAATGCTGCCCACAAACAGCTATCAGGAAAACGTTTTTCATGGATGGTAAACATGGGAAGAGATTGCCTGCAGAAGCTGGGGAGTCTCCACTCATGGGGATATTTGAGTCTCCAGTTGATAAAGCTGAAAAATTTTTGTTAGTTTGAGGGACTTTAAGAGATGAAAATTGTTGAAAAAGACACTGTTGCAAACAGATATTTGTGGTTTAAAAAGTGCCTCTACTGAGATAGATAAAAATGTTCCAATTAGGGTAAAAATGGCACAGTATAATAAAAATACTAACTTGGCATTCATGGAATTGCAATATTTAGTGTAGGCAGAATTTATTTCCTTGCTGATGTATGTCTATGTTGAAAAGAGGAATTTAACATTGATCTCATTTGAGTAGTTAGTGAACCAACCCTGAACCTGCATAAATTAGAAAGTCAGTTATTAGTCATTTTATATAAATGACTTTGTGTTAATGACAAATATAATAATATTCCCATAGTACAGTAATCAATTTTCTAATATGTATGCAGAATTAACAATCTGACTTATAATTGTCTCATGAAGTAGGGCATGAAGAGTTCACATAGTTTGTAAATTAAAATCAATATTTTCAATCTCTCCTGAAGGTAATTTTCCTAATTTACTGGACTTTTCCCTAACATTTATTTTGTCTTTTAATTATAAAATGGCAAGTTATTGATTTTTTTGTATAACCTCCTAAAGTCCCAAGTGCATTTTTATTGCCAACACTAGGGAGGTGTTTGCCCTTCTTAATGAGAATCTTTAATTACCATTAGAAGAGCATTAATTTAATTTTATGAATTATGACACAAACTCCACCACACCATTGCAGAAAGTTCTATCAAGATACGTCATTTATTTAAGATTTTTTTTTTTCTGTTTATACATGCAGGCAGGTTTATATTCGGGTTTTGTTGGGTTTTTTAATGCATGTCAAATGCGTTTTGTTTATATTGACTAAAGGATGGTATTTCTCACATTTGAACATTTAAACTTTCCTTTAAACAATGTAGTTAAAATTGTGCCAATCTCCTAAAGTTGTTGGGAAATGAAACAATAAAACAACAATTCTTGCATGTTGGAACACTGTGACTTACCTTTACTTTTGGGGTCCCTCCACCACCTTCCTTAGAGAAGAAGCTGTTGAATATTTGAAGATTATAAAATGAGAAATGTGAGTTTTAAGACAGAGTTCTACTTGTTTAGTTTAATTATTGTCTCCAGCACTGTCATGATAAAACTGTACCAACTTTTTCACAGTCAGTGTGAGAAGTTCCTTTAGCTCCTAATAAATGATGAAAAATTTGGCCACTTCTGAAATAAAGATGATACATTTACAGAGAAACGGTTGATTTAAAGTACCTTTAATCTTCATAAATAAGTGAAAAACAGAAGGTTATACAAAGCTGTCAGGATGGCACTGATGAATGGCAAATTCCCCTGTTTCTCAATTGCCAGCAGAGCCGCAGCCGTGAGGCTTCCCCGTATTGTACATCAAATCTGCCAACTCATTTCTGTGATTAAATATTCCATCAGTGCGGGCTGGAAGGCGGTAAAGCTTAACAAGATTCATAAGATGCACCACTTGAATACACATAACTCACTTCCTTGGATGGAGAGCACCCCGCATGCACAGGAAAATTAGAATTGAGTTAAATTACTCCGTAAGACAAGATCAATAGAGAAAGGAGAAAATCCCCTAATGCAATGCAAATCTAAGATATAGTTATGTCCTGACAACTTGAAGCAGACAATTAAAGTCAAATAGGGAGGAACACAATGTAAATCAACCCTAAAACCTTGAAGATAATGGTAAACAGTAGGACCAGTGACATGATTGTTATAGCTCAGGGTTTTTTTGGAGTGTACACTTCTGTGAAGAAAAACCTTTATTGAGGAAATGTGTGACAGCTAAAAATGGAGACTCTGAGATGCACAACAGACACTATGGGAGGAAAGTATTACTTGGGGACTGCAAAATACTATACATTTGCAAAACACTATGGATTTTTCTTCCTGGGTAGCCTTTCTAAGGCTGTTTTTGTGCCTGTGAAATGCTCATGCTGCAGTAAATTACAGCGCTCCGGCACTGTGGCTCTTTAGCCCTGGTGGCGTTGGTGTGAATTTCCAGGGACACGTTTGGGAAGGGCCCTCTGGAGACTCCTGCTGAGCTTCCAAGGCCTAGCAAGAGTCCCGGATGGCCACCAGTTCCTGCCCTTCCCACCCTTCTGCTGGGAAGTCCTAAAACGACATTTCAGAGAAAATTAAAGGACTTTTTTTTTTCATTTATCATTCCAGCTCTTCACAGAATTTTGCTTTTCTGTATATGCTCATGGATAGGAAATTTTTAAAAATTTGACTTATGGCAACAGAATCTCCCTCTAGTAAATAAAAGCACACTATTTAAGGTGGTTTTCCTCTTACAAGAAAGAAATGTTTAAATGAAATGGTGGCATCCATTTCTTATCATTTCTAGTAAAATATTTATTAAATTCTTAGTTAGGTCCTAATAAGGAAATTTGTAAGAAGCACTCCGTGATCTATCTCACAAAGTCTTCATGGAAACTGGGATATTTTTTTTCACCTATTTGTATATCCATCCAGTTTTAAATACATCCTGTAGTATTCCTTTATTTAAGCTAGAGTCTGTTATTTTCCCCAAACATTCATTTATTGCTGGGAAAGTACAGATTTGCAGCTGGATTTCTTTACTGGGTATGCTCTGGTACTTTCTTTGTTTCTGTGGTTTGTTATAATATCATTTTCACCTCCTTACTTTTATATAGTGTATATTTTATCTGTAATACCGAGCCTTTCTTTCTGCCTCAGGCAGTCTGACAGCCAAGTTCCATGTTGTTCCTTTCAGTTATTGCAGATCTTTTTGGTTTTCTCTTTTGGGTTTTGGAATGATGAATTTTTGAGCAATCTCTTGCACTCTCCTTGTTGAAATATAGAATATTGTTGCACCTGTGTTACTACAATAGATCAGTCCTGTAAAGCATGTAGCTTGAGACACAGTAAGGCCATTTTAAAAGACTTTGTCATTCCTGGCAGAAAATGGTTTTGCTGTACCTGTTGGAGAGGCTCAGTTTTGGCAGTTCCCAAATGCAAGGTGGGGGAAAAGATGTTACAGAAACTACATGGAAATCTAGTGAATGCTGTTTTAGAGAAAAGCTGAATTCACAGTGACTCACATGAGAAAATATTCTTGTCTGGTCATAACCAACAAACAGTATTTCAGAAATTTCAAAATTTGACAGTGGATAAAGAAAGGACTGAAGATTAGAGGTGAAGAACCATTAGAGCAAGTCATGGAGCACAGCTCAGTGGAAAGTAGAAGATCCCATCCTCCTTTTCCTTAAGGCACTACTGTTTTTCCTGAATTTCATTCAGTTCTAGGAGTTTCAGGAGGTAGTTTCAAGTCATCCCACATAGCTGAGTAGTTGTATTCACTTCATAAATGGTCTTAACGCAGTGAAAACTATTGTAAGCACCCAGTTTCTTGGGCAGTTATTCCAAGATCACTGGAAAAATTTTCCCCATCGTGCAAAATGAAAGATGGGAAGAGTCTGTGCGTTTTTAACTATTTTATAAGCCCTCAGAAGACAGAGAAGTCTGAGATGCCTGGGGCTTTTTGGCATGTTTGGATTTGGAAGCCAGCAGTATCCACCAACAATCATATTTTGTAACAAACTTCCTTTCAAAAATTTGTTCAAAAGTTTGGAATATAATATTATATATAATTAAGAAGTAAAGAACTACCATAGCAATAGATATAAAAACATGCCCTTAAGTAAGAGGAATCCAGGGGAAGACAGGATTCCTGTACACTTGCTAATACTAATTCTCTTTGTTCATGTCTTAAAGCATCTATTTCTGGAGTGTAAGAGCACCTGAGATTCATTTCATCTTTCTAGTGTTTCTCTTTGAATTTAAATGAGTCTTGCATAAGCTCAGCAAATACCCTAGAAACACTTCTCAGTGAAGATGTTTGGAGTTTGGGAAGCTGAATTATATGCTTGCACAGCAATTCTAATCCTGGGGTAAAAGTTCACTGTATCACATCTCTAAAGCCGAATTTTTGTAAAAGCTGTCTGTCACTACTTAGATTATTCATTTTACAATTTGATTACATACATTTAGATTCAAACTTTCCTATCGACTAAGCAGATTTTCCTAAATAAATATATTTGCAGTAGTGTTAGATAAGCAGCTTAAATAGTTTTCTTACTACGGTTAAATAATTATTGTTTAATATTCCACCTGTGTATTTATAGATGCTCCTTTTCAAAGTATAAAACAAAGCTGTAACTGTTGTTTCAAAAATCATAGTGTTGAAAGTGCCATCATACAAATGAAGACTTCCTAGGTAGATTAACACCACTGATGACAGCTAATGCATTTCTAAAACTCTGTGGAGCTTTTACAAGCCATTATAGAGGAAATCCTGCTTTACAAAAGATGAATTGCCAGTACAACAGTCAGTAGAAAAATGGAATTCAGCATCTGTACTAGTTATTTATTAAAAAAAAGAATAATAATCCAGAATTAATTGTACCTTATGCTGCATTATAATGAGTTCTTCATTAAAATATATACCCTCATGGAAACTAAACAAGGCTTATTCAATGATAATGCCAATGACTTATTTTTTAAAACATTAATTTAATTGGTTATATATTTAAACCTGGAGCAAGATTAATTTACCTCTATTCACCATTGTTTTGAAGTCTGCACATTTTAAAGAGATCACCACAGATACTGTCAGTATTACCCTTTTAAAGGTGTTTCTCTTGGATGTATATCACACAGTATATACTTACGCTTTGGTACTCTTCCTATGGGATCTCTAGAAGAAATTCCATAGATTTGATTATTTAATTGTAAATCTTCAACCCTACGGCTTTATGCCAGAAGGTAGGAAACAGTTAAGAAGGGAGTTTTTGCTTCTTCAGTGTAAAAGTTTGTGAATTTTGTCCCCAGTCCATTATGGGGGAACCATTTGATACTGGATTGTGATGGATTTGTTCACAAACGAAATCTGTAAAAACAATAAATCTATATTTGCTGAAAGCTGGAGTCCTTTCAAGATAGGGGAAAACGTGTTTGGGGGTGGATGGTTGGATCTCTTTGCTGGTAAAATCTTGCTGAGGTGTAGGTCTTGATCTGCTGACCATGTTTCCACGTTTCTCCTGATATCACATTGTAGATTTCCTCGTTTAGTTAGATATTACTTAAATAACCCAAAAGAAAGCCTTCTAACCAAGCAGGAGCTGTGCTGTCCTTTCTTTGTCACTGCATTGCTTCTAAGTTCTTGTGTTTGTTCAAATGTTTTTATTGTGCATATAATTGATCAAATTTTAAGGCGCTAAAAAAGTTAAGTTCTTTACTCACAAAGAGAGTCTTTAAGGAAAAATTATGCTTGGACTTCTCTTATTTAAACATCATTCTGGTGCTTAGTGAAAATGTGTTCTATGGCTTCCTGGTTAGTGAGAGACCTAAAATGAGTTAAATAAATAAGGTGTCAGTCTCTCCAGACTGTATGGTGTAGGTTTGGAGGCTGGATATAAATCCAGCTGTTTTAGAGCTACTGCTCCCGTCTCACCAAGTACTTGGGCAACATGGGTGAGCCTGGGTGGGCACTGCCTGGACCTGAGCCAAGGCTGCAAGATGCACTTCTAGAATAAAACTGGGGCTGTAATCCAAGTGACAGCCATGGACATGTGTAAAAAGCACTGACTTAAGAATCTCTCAGGAAAATTTAAGACAAACTGCAAGGTCATCACTAAAACATTTGTTTGTTCAGAACTGGGTGGGATATTTGCAATGCTAGATAAGTTAACAGCAGCTATGTGGAGGAATAAATTCCTCTGATTAGAAGAATAACCAAGTTAGGAAGATCCATGTGTTAGGATGGGCGGTCAGGCAGACAAACTATTCTGAAATGTAAAGTAGTAAAGTAATATATGAAATGTAAAGTTAATATAGTTAAGTGGAATGGAAAACAACTCTGCTCTGTGTTAAACCTTGATTACATCTGTAAATTAATGCTAAAGCAGTTTAAGATTATGGTTAATTGTATTCCAAACATATTGCTAATGTTTTTTCTTCCATCTTATGCATTTTTTCCCATTTTGGGCATTTGATGACAGGATCCCCAATATGCATTGTAATTGCATTTCATAATGCTTATTGAGAGTAACTTTCAAAATACAGAGTTTTCATTTCATTTGTTCATTATGAAGGTAGCTGAGAGGGGGCTGTGCTTTACAGGCTTTACAAGCTCTGTTGGTTTTTATTTTGGAAATCTTCAAGCATCCTAGTAAAAGTGAGTGCCTTGGAAAGTTTGGAAATACTGCATTACCATTTTTGTAATGGCTTTTCATGCTCCTGAAATTCTGGAACCTGTCTGGGCTAGGAAGGAAATAGACTAGCTAAAGCCAGGATTATGCATGATGATTCAATTTTTGGTCTTTTATATTCTCAGCTTGTCGTTCAGAATAGAATTTTATTTATAAGTTAGAACCAGCATTCGCTGGTGTAAGCAAAGAGAACTGAGGGATTAGTAATTTGCATCTCTGCATCTAATTGCATTAGATTTGCATCTCTGTCTTATAGATTTACTGAAATAGGTAATTTACACAGAAAATAGTGTCTTGACACAATATGAGAGGATAAAGCATAAACACATCCACTTGTAATCCCTGCAGGGCCATGTTGAAACTGTAGTGTTTGTGTTTGGGCAGAAAGGCTCCAGTTTCATTTATTCTGTGATTCTTTTCCTATTGCAATCTATTCAACAGTCAGATGTATGAATGTAACCCATTTTAGTTATCAGCAGAACATGAGTGCATTTTGTATATTTTCAAGTATCTTATTTCAAGAAGAGTATAATACCAGCTCAGAGTTTACTTCAGAAGTTTATAGTTCAGAATTTCTCTCATGTTTGTTTCTCAAAGTTACAAGTGAACCAAGAACAGCCATCATTTACCTGCTTACCTACTATGTCTGCTGGAGGACCTAGAAAGATTGTGAATAAAGATTAAATTTTTCAAAGAGCCTGAACAACCCCAGTGGGAAGCATGCCCCAGTGTAAAATAATGGCAATGAACATCACAGAATATTAGTTTATATGCACCTGAGGTTGTAGAGAGTAAACATATTTTGCAGGAAATCGTGATGGTACCACTCCATTTTTTTCATGACTATAGAGTGCCTGTCCAGCTTTTAGACGTTTCTGGTGACAGTGTGTGGACAAGGATTTACACTTGGGTGCCAATGATAAAGTTCACTAACGAGCACAGATAAACTCTCTAAGCATGGTGCAGATTTTGGTACAAGCACCAGTTGAGTTTGTGCAATTTAGTTTCATTTTAGTTACCAGACAAGGAATGCCTGTGGCTGATTAATCGTTTTTAAATTATTTTTGGAAAGGGCATTTTGCTGCAATTGCTTTACTTTGTGCATGGAAACATCACATAATTTTTTGTGCAATGCAGCCAGTCTGTGGGAAGGCTGACTGTTAATTAAATTAGAAACAAGTCAGTCACAGTGTGTTTTTAAGTGGGCAGGAGGAGTAATCCCTGTATGAGTTACCTGTCCTACAGAGGGAAGAAGTGGGGAGAAAGGGAATTAGGGGGATTATCTCATATCAGAGCTGCAAACTTTGTTGCTTCTCTGATTTTTACTTGCTTGATGTTGACCCTTCCAATCCCAGTTTGTGACAGCATCCTGGATACTGCACATGAATAACTGGGGAGAGAGGTCAAAAGCTGGGAAATAGATGATATGGCCAGCATAGAATAATTGGAAGGGTGGCTTACAAATTATATTTGCTGTAACATTCATTGCTGTTCCCTGAATCAGTGCCTCAGTTCACTGAGTGTTTTGGCGACAGTCTAAGAGTGATAATAAAGAAACATCCACTCTGCTTGGAAAAGTGATGGAAAGGAAAATTAACATCTTAAATAGAATTTTTGGATGGAGAGATCTCAGGAAATGTCTTAGAGATGCATCTTCACTGCCTGTTATTTTTGGTGTGTTTTTTTTCCCCTGTCCCTCTACTGTTAACAATGTATATCAGGTTATTTGTGAGTCAGGGACTTACTACATAAGTGTGTGTATAGAGCACAGATTCTCATTACCAGCAGCAAGCACACCCAGGCTGTTCAATAATTGAATGTATTTCAGGTTTGCTGTCAGAAGGCAATATAGAAACAGGTCTGGACTTAGGAAAACCACCTTTAGACATCAACTACTTTAGATTCTCCTCCCTACTGTCTTGTTTAAGTGAAGCTATATATAAGCTTTGGTGGGATTAAGCATAGATTTTGTTTGTATTTTTAACATATTGGAAGAAAAGAGGCATGTAGTTTGGGGTTATGCTACTTTATTCCTTGTTAATAATGGATAAAACAATCCAGTGTATCGACACAGCCATCCATGAGTGGTTGTGTTAAAATCTGAAGGACATTATTTAATTTATAGAGATCCCAGATAACTGAAGGCCCTCACAGAGCACTTCTTTTGAATTAACAGCATATTTAAAAGCATACTAAGTCTGTGTAGTTTGACTATTGATAATGAAGGGCTAAGAGAGCACTTAACTACTATTATGTATTCAAGAGAGAGGCTATAGAGGCTCTCTTTAAATTCCCTAGTCAGAAGGGACAATAGAAGCTAACACACTTTTATTGTACAACAGGAGCCTTTTATTAGGTGTTTCTGATCCATTTCTGTGAGGCATTTTGAAATAATCCATCACAGAACAATATTTCAGACCAGAACAAAAATAGTGCTATTTCTGTCTGAAAATGCCAATATTAAATTACACTTTTAGAACAGCAGATCGAGAGTGGACGTGGATTGCTTATGAGGATCCTTGATACACTTGCAAATCTGATTTGTTCATGAGAGATGCAGCTTTACAGTTTTCTTCATGCACTGAACACAAAAGCTTTTAGGAATAATAGTTTTTGCAAAAGGCACAAAGGAAAAGAGTGATCAGAATGACCAGAACTAACTCAGGGAGCCCTGGCTATCATCCAGCTGGATCGGGAGAAAAAGAAAATGAAAAAAACAATCACTGAATTCAATGAAGAATGTATTTTTTAGATTTAGATTAGGCTCCTAAAATAAATGTTTTTAATAATATAGGCAAAAATGAGACAAAAAGAGCCTCGGTTTTTATTCACTTTTTCCTGTGTCTTTCTTTGGATTTTTTTGTTTGTAAATAGTGTTATGGAATGGATGAACTAGTACTTAGTAGTGAGAGGCAGTAAGAAGCTCCTTTTGGTAACACAATAGAAAAAATACGTGTAAAGAGAAGCTGATTTACCTGGAAAGCTGAGAGCACAATGGATTAGAATAATGTAATCATCACTAAATCTCCTTGTATGTGGTAACTTACTTAGTTCCTGCACTACAGGCACTCATTTTAGCTACCTGTGCACTAAAACCCAGTGCAGACCAGCCCTGCATACTGAGCTGATTAATTCCTGCCACTGAAAATGCTGCTGTGCTTACCCTCATTACGAAGGCAGCAGTTGGATGCTCTAGAGAACTCAGCACCACTGTCACTCTCCATTCTTCAAGGAGCTTTCTGTGAAGCTCTGCTTCCTTAGCGTTGCTGGAGTGAGAAGAACATTTTTCCCCCACGTCTCACTTTGTTATGTTCCAGGGCAAACCCCCAGTAACACGTGTCCTCTTCTTTTTTGTGATTCCTCCCCAAATTCTTGGAGAATTTGCACTGTAAATGGGAAACTTTTGGTTCATGAGCCAAGGTACTAATGCCATGTGTGTGGGGAGGTTGTGCATTGTAAGCTCAGGTTCTCTGTCATGGTATATAACCTTTAACCATTGCCAGGAAAGGTTTCTAGAAGTTTCATCTCCTTCCTGTGACAGGAGAGAGCTGGGGCCATAATTGAGGCCATGCACCACTGTTAATTTTACACTAACAGAGTGATTTTAGCTAATGGTATGTGGTTTTATTCTGCAGAAAGTGTTATTTCAATTTCTACTTCCTCAAGCAATAGCATGAGAGATTCCAACTAGTTTTCTAAATTCTTTTAAACTAATTGCACATCTTTACTTCGAAGCTGCCTGTAGTGCTGGCTACACAGTGGTTCCAGTTAAAAGCTATTTTTAACAGAAGGGGTTTAAAAATCCTCAATAATTTAGGGAGTGAGTCCACATGTTGTTGATCCTTGGTGTTCCTTCTTGGATCTTTGAGTATTTGAGAAATACAGTGATTTTTTAAATCTGTATTTTACATGAGGCAGTGAGTACTCTGTGCAGCACCACGAGTACGTTGGTATTTCTGTAGATTAGTTTATATGCATCATGTAAATAACTGTACACAAAAAACTTATTTTTAAAAGTATGAAAAAATGAGGGAAAATGCATTTAGTTGGAGATCTTGTAACCACTGGGAACTGAATTTCAAGTATTCTAAAAATATTAATGGCTGCACATCACTTTTTTTCACAGCCCTGAATATTTTTAGAGTAATTATTTCTCAAAATAACTATGGTGCTTCAGCAAAGGACCTCATCGAACAGTGCATTCTTAATCATGGGCTGGAGGAGAAAACAGTGGAGGAAGAGAAGGATGAGTGGGAATAGTCTTTGATCTTGGGAAGTCTGGTTTTGTCCGTGCTGCCAGGCAGCATTCCAGGGGTGAGGGCTGGGTCTCTGCAATGTCCCTGCCCCCAGGCTGGTTCCCTCAGTGTCCCCTCTGCCATTGCTCCCTCAAAACTTTATATTAAAATCCTCTTTCTTTGGGGAAAAAAAAAAAAAACAACAAAAAAAAACCAAAAACAACAAAACAACTCCTTTATTCCATCGCACTAGAATTTAGTGTTCTGGAGGAATAATAATACTTTTTTTTCCCATTGGGGAATTTATAGATTGTTTCTGTGTTCTGAGGTTTATCCAAGATCTTACTGTAAATAATTCAATCTTCCCTCAGTTGTATTAATTGCAATTTAAATATCTTTAATACCAAAATTAGATGCCAAAGAAATAATCTTTTCTTACTGAAGTCGATTAAAAAGTTCAGTATTTTTTCTAACAAAATCTAATAATAATATTTTAGTTATCAGTATTAATTTTATGTACAAATTCAAAGGCGGATTGTCAAAATATAATTAGAAGGCTCTATGCAAGAAATTAAATACACTCTAGTAGCACAGATGAAAAAAGCATCTGTTTTGAAGTATTTTAATTAGAAATCAGATGACTAGAGTAGGGAAAATTAGATTTGTATAAGATGAAATCAGAAAAAATATAAGAATCTTAGCTGCAAAGAATAGGAAAATACCTATGGAGCATGGAGGAAGCCAAGTGTTATCTAGGCTTTACAGTAAATAATGTAAATAAACTGTAACTTTTGATTTCTAAAAATATTATTCTCTGTTTTCTAGACATACTGGAAGTCATTATTGTTATATTATTCTTAAAACCTAATGAAAATGACTGATTTTCCTAATGTGTTTCTCTCAGCTGGATGAATGCCTCTGGGTCTTCAGCTCACTTTCATTTTCAGGCTTCTGCAGTAGCTCAAGTTTTGAAGCATCTGTGGTGTTAAATTCATCCATATTCCATCGTACACATTCCTGGGGTCAAATGAGTGTGTGGATAGGGCCTGTTTATTTCATAACCTGAAAATGCTGCTTGTAATTAGGATCCCAATTGGTGCATGTTCATTTGCCAGCTTCTACACGAGGACTGAAGGCTGAGAGAGATATCAACATAGTCTTAAAGGGGAAAAAATAGCTTGTTTTATGTTTTATCTTTTATATTAGTCGTGGCTGGCTGGAAAAAGGAAGCATCTCTAAATCCTGTTAGTTAACGGTATGCTATTGTCTGGGAAGGTTAGAAGCATAGTAATTAATGAGATTTCCAGTAGTCACAGTCTTAGTTAAATTGCATAAATTACAAGAATTATTTTATTACTCTCCAGTATTTCTCCTTCAAGTGACAGCTGCAAGCAACATCCAAAAAACTGGTTAATGGCAGAAAATTTTTAACAAATATTTTTTGAAAGAACTCTGGCCTGGTGAATGGAAGTTGAGAATTGCTCCTGTAATACTGTGGAAAACGTACCTAGCATTTGTACTTAATCCTGTCCTTCTAAGCACATTGGACTCAACTCAGTGCAGTTCCATTGCATGTCAATGCACAATGTCTAAAGTTTCGCAAATCTCCATATAGATTTGATGGATTTGAATTGTGTGATTCACAAATCCTGACAGCTTGAAGCATGTCAGTGTATGTGTATATAAAATCCTGTGTGTGTAAATACAGAGATATGCACATATATCTGCAAAACCAGATGTCTCATGTCCCACTTTTCCTTGTGGACTGTATTCCAGAAGTGCAGAAGTTTCTTTCCTAGTTTGAAAGTACAGTTATTTCTGCTTCTGATCAATGCTCAATCTGTATTCAGCTAAGACTGCTAAAATACAATTTAAAGAAAAACGGAGGTGTTTTATTTAAGTTCGTTTAAAAGAAAAAAGGAAATAACCTTAAACTTGTGTCATTTGTACAGAATGAGCTGTGCAAAAGTGTTGGTTTAAATGGATTTGGTTATTGCTTTTACTTTTATTCCTTTGGAAAAAAAAAATTGTTTTGTTTTATCTGGTTTTGTTCTTAATCCTGAATCCAGCTTCTTTACTGGAAAGTAGCTTATATTTGTGCATTTCTCTGAGCAAAAATACTGAATTCAGACGTGTCAGTGATCACTTAGCAGTAACGGGAGTGATGTAACCTGGGTCGTAGCTGGCCCCATGTCTGTCCCTGGAATGCTGCCCATGATTTTCCTGCTGGGTTGGCTTGAGGAACCTCCTTCCAGCCAGGGCCAGTGAGCTGAGGAGGCAGCAGCCCGGTGAGGAGGGTGGGTGGGTGCTCCCGTGGGCAGCAGGGGTTGGGAGAAGCAGGGTGAGAGGGAGAGAGCAGCGGGGTGAGGCGCGGGGCTGCTGGTTCCTGCGGGATAACGGCACTGTGGGGTGTTTGTTTGGGGGCATGTCTGTGTTCTGCTTTCTCCAATGTCAAACTGTCTTTATTTGGGCTCTTTCAGCTTTGAAGTCAAAGGACAAAAAGTGCCCCTGGTTCAGTGCACTGCTCCGCTTGTGACTTTATTTCTGTTTTGAGATGAAAACTGAGGTTTAGTTGAAGTGTTCCAAAACCAGATACCACTCTCTCTCTCTTTCTTGTAGGCAGGGTGCTGCTGTGCCAGGCAAACCAGGAGGGATCTCCCGTGTACAGTGCCCCCAGTTCACTAGTATACACATCCACAAGTAAGCTAGTGTTATGGCTCGTTTTTTGTTCTGTTTTGTGACAAAAGCACATTAATGTGAATTAAGCCCCCTAAAAATGTCAACTTTCCCAACAGCTCTTGATAAGGTAAATGTGGTGTTTATAAACGTGTAAGTAATGTCAACAGATAATTCAGTGTTTTCAGTTGCATCTTTATTATCAAAATATATTTTGTTTTAAAAAAATAAGGAAAAAAAACTGCCTATAATGCGATGTTGTACAAAAAATGGTGAAAAGTTCTACAGTAACAGTGACAGTTTTTAGAATCCAGTGCTCTTGTGTTCTCTACATTTCGTGTAGAAGGTGTGGTTTCTTCTACTGTCCTGCTCACAACTGTGATTTAATACACAAAAAGTCTGTTATCATGCCACCATTTGATTGGGTCAGGAAGCAAACAGATATGAAGTCTTTTTTTACAAAAGGAACAGCTTGGATGAAAGGGGGTATTTTGAGCCATAAGAAGCTGCCCTAATAAAAAGAGCAGAGACAAGCTGACATGATGGATGCTGCCATCAGCCATTTTTCCATACAAAACTTTGGAGTAGAGATGTGTCCTCTGAAATTCTGAGCACAAACCTCTTCTGAGAGTGTTTTAGATTGGATTGGTGGTACCACTGATGCTCATTCTGGCATCTAGTGGGATGAAAAGCCTGGAGCTGAATGCAGGAGCAGTAACTGCTGCTCACAGCAGCCCTGGCTCTGTGTTCATTGTAGTGCTCTGTGAAGAAAATACATGGTCTGATCTAACAACATTATCAGATATGCTCTTTACAAAGATTGTATTCAATCTAGAATGCAATTCTACTCTCTTAGAGCTTATCTAGACTACTAAAATAATTATTTTTTAAATTAAAACCAGGAATGAGGACAAAAGAGTTCCATAGTGATCGTCTCTACAGTCATGTAGTTCTCTTATGTCAAACGTTATCAATGGCATCCCTAGAGCTGCAGCTTTTCCAGGATACATATTGGATCCCCTTTAAAGCAGGAGTCTGGAGTCTACAAAAGCATAGTGAGCTAACCAAATGTATCAAGTGTTTTAAATTGCAAATTAAATTGTCAGTTAAGTCTGCATTTGCTTCCAGGTGCTCCAAGAATATTTTCTAATATGTCACCTTTCCCTAGACGTGGGTTTTTTTTTACTTCTTGTAGTAACACAGAGATATGAAGCACTTACAGTTTAAATTAATGCTCCCTTTTGGACATTTTTAGTAAACTCCTCCTTTTTGACTGACAGTCGTTTTCCTAGAAAATTATCCAAACATTTCACTCATCTTACTATTAGGGAGCTTCCTTTAGAGAAGAGGGGGCAGTGTTTGTTATAATTTTCTGAAAATTGCTTTTCTTTGAAAGCTTTTCATAAGTTTACCTTGTTGCTCCTATTGCCTCACTGAGTCGTACCCCAGGAATATTATTTCTGGGACTGCTGTTTCCATCAGATGATATTTCCACTAATATTGAGTCCCTAAAGAGATGCTATGAGCAAGCTGAGCTCTGGACTTCACTGTTTCCTTTATGTCCCCTGAGTCAGTCCCATTGAAAAACTTATTGCAGTGGTGCTCCGTGAATAATGATATCCTAACAAACACCTGTTTGTTTTCAGTTATGCCAAATACATAAATAAACAGGCTTTGCCTATCTGCCTCCCACTGGGCAATGTGTAATACACAGTTTCATAACACACATTCCTGGTAGCCCTCACAGTAGAAATTACTACACTTTTGTTGAATCTGTGTGTTTGCAAGTCATGATTTTTCTTTTATTACCTATAGAATTTCATCTTGCCAAAATGCAGTTTCCCCTTCAGGGTCACAACTCCTAATAACACAAAATTACAACAATTACTAAATATTGTAATTAGGTTTTTTATTTCTCCTTATTACAAAACTTCCAATAAAGATGTAAAATAGCTTCATTTCTATAGGAAATTCCACTAGAGATGAATAGAAATAAAGGCTGACTTTCGTCTCATTTCTTTTATTAGTTTAAAGATCTTCTATATTCCATTTTTATGCACATTTGTAATATTGAAATTATAACTGATAAGTCAACATTAGTGTCTAGATGAATACTTGTACTATTATCATTCCATGTAGACAACAATATTGCAGCCTTCCTTTTTGAATAATTTGTTAATCTTTTATTCTGTTACTGCTGATACTGTAACTGTGTGATATTTTAGAACCGCTTACAATGTAAGAATTAAGAGGTTTTCAATTTGTAATTGTTTTACCAGAAGGGAAAGAGTCTGCTGAGATTTTTCTAAAGCCGTCCAAGATACTTGAAGTTCACTAAGTGCTAATAGCATTTAGGAATTGTCAGATATTTGGAAGAGGATAGTCTCCATTTTTCAAAGTGTTGTCTAACTTTTCCTCTTTTGCTCCTGAGTTATAAGGTATGATGGACTGAAACATGGTTGTAAGATGTATTTTTCTTTATTCGGCTAGCTTGGTTTCTCACTGAACTTTTTGGGTTGTACTGGCCACTGGTAATCTCTGATGACTCTGAGCACCTTTACCCATTGGCTTTCCAGAAGGCAGACTGCAATTCTTGGAGCTCCTCTTTCCCTTCTGATATTTTATTTCTCCAGGATATATTTTATGTATGGTACTGTACATTTCTCAGAACGATGATTAGTTACACCTCTGAATATGTCAGGAGATGGAAACATGGTTCTGCTTCCTTCCATCGCTCTGGCCCTTCGCATAATACAGAAAGAAATGAGCTGTTTCTCCTGCAAGCAGTGGAACAAATCAGCAGCAATAGTCTCTCATGCCTCATCTGTTCTCTTATGCTGAAGGAGAAGATGGGACCTGGATCAGTTTTTCATTTGTACATCTATTGTTGGAATAGATCATTTGTCATGTAGAGAGCAGAGTTTCAGCATGCCAGTGTGTTCCCATCCCTGGGTGGGACAGGTCCTTTGACAACCACAGCCAGAAAATCTGGGCAGGAAACCTTGGCTGCTGTAGATTCCCACAGGATTGGCATCTCCAGGGCAGAACAGATACAACAGATTTCAGTTAAATCCTTCATCATTACCGTAATGCAGACTGCAGACAAGTATTGAAAGAAGCTACAT
The DNA here is from genome assembly GCA_026261815.1 of Monarcha castaneiventris obscurior. NCBI lineage: Eukaryota > Metazoa > Chordata > Aves > Passeriformes > Monarchidae > Monarcha > Monarcha castaneiventris. The sequence goes on from JAMPIT010000856.1 coordinate 3,266,541, forward strand.
CCAGCAAGGAAGGATTGGAGTTCACCAAAATCCAGTGAGTCAGCCCTCACTGGCATCTTCCTGGAGGCCCAGGATATCCCACTGAAAGTAAATGAAACGGTTTGGCTGCATGTAACTGACAGTCTCTTTTTGCCCTCACTTCTTTAGAATAGTTGCTTCCACAGGGCATTTTAAAGTCCTGAAGAAATTTGTATCTACTGGTAAATAAGAAATGTATCACGAATAATTTTGAAACTTCCAAACTGAAGCCACACATAAGTAGGATCCATGAGATTAAGACCCTGCTGGACAAAAGGAAGATTCAAAGGAAGAAAAAAGTTCTGTCCCTGAATGTCTGTATCACTGTTCTGCCAAGGACAGTAACACAGCTGGGTATGTATGGTTCCAAAAGGCAAAAACACAAAAACACAAATCTGAATTTATGCAAGTGATGCCATTATGATTTTTGTCTTTTCTTTTATATCCCTGTTATACCTTTCTGCAACTTCTGTATTCTTGGTGCTTTTTTGCCTACATTCTTGGACTTGTTTGTTAAGCTAAGAGACTAAACATTTTAGAGGCTTCGTAGTTAGGGTGCCAGGGTGCCCAGACCCCAAGGTCCTCTCCAGAACACATTTTGTAAACTAAGACAGAACCATCCAGGGGAAGGTTCCTTGGGAGGGGTGGGCTCATTTGAGCCTCTCATTGGGGAATATTTGATAGATATGCTAATTAGTAAGACCTGGAATGTAAGACCAGAGCTAGAAGAGAGGGACTTTGCAGTGGGGATGGGGGGGTGCACAGAGGTGTATTCGACTTGTTCGTGGTGCACCTAAGGATCCTTACAATAAATACCAAGGTAAAACCCTTTTTCCCTTCTAACCGTGTTCACCTCTTGATTTTTAAGACTAGGAAAGGCATCACAAGAACTTTTTAAAACTGTTTTGTGCCTATTTTCCCCATTTTTCTATAATGTAGAAGTGCCTGAAAATGTGAATGAAGTAGAAGCTCCTGAGAGCCAAAGCATGGAAGGAAGCAGATATAGAAGTTGTAGAATTGTAAAGTAATTCAAGTTGGAAGCACCAGGGTGCACCAGGGCACCTCTAAAGATGGAGATTGCACACCCTTATGGGATCATCTGTTCCAGCGACTGAAGGTGCTGGTAGTGGAAACCTCTCTTGTTGCAAGTCATGCCTTGTCTTCCCAGAGTGTGCCTGGCTCTGTTTCCCTGATAGCGTCCCTGTCCTTTGTGGCAGGGTATGGAAGAGGAGATGCATTTCCAGTAGAAATCCTTGTGCTCTGGACTGGCTCCCAGCACCCCTGAGCTCCCCCAGCCCTTGCTGGTGTGGTGAGGCAGCAGCCTAAAGCTGTGCATCCCGTTCCTTAGGAATGTCCAGTTGTGCCTACCCAGGCCCTGTGGAGGGTAATTGGAGAGAGATGGAATTTAAAATTTAAAGGGAAGTTCAAAGGCAGCTAAATGTTTTTTACTCTTTAAATCAGCACTTTGATCTCTGAAACTTTTAGGCTTTATTTTAGCTCCAAGTAAGCATAAAGATATTTGAGTTACTAGTAGCTACTAGTGTATTTTTCTGAGCACACATTGAAGGGACAGTTCATTTTAGCTACATGAGTAGCTCACATGTGTGGTAAAATATTTTAATTTTCTACATGCCTTTGTTCAGAATGATGTGCAGATGAACACCTCTGTTTCCCAAATGTTTAGCATGCCCATAAAAGAGAATTTTGCCTTGACTTCAATGAATACATTTTAAACTGAAGTCACTTTTGGTTTAGATTCCCTAAATGTTAGAGTTGTTTCATCTTCAGTAAGCCTGCTTATCAGCTCCTAAATAAATCTTTCATACTGCAATCAAGTGATAGAATTAAAAGAAGAAAAATATGAAAATGCAGAAATCCAATATTAATTAGTTTTATTTTATCATACTCAAGGGCAAATGAAATTGATGGCCCATTTTTTTAATTGATATATTGATTACAGTTTTGGAAGAAGTGGTGGTGGAATTCAGCAAAAATGATTGAGGTGGTACAAATGCTTATAAATCTGTCCCACATTGTTCATGTTCTTTAATTGTAATTGTCTGATAAAACTTCCATCAGTTTCTGTAATTAACCTAATGGTCTAAATGAATTTCCAGATCACTGGTTATTCATTTCAATATAGAAAATGCCATTACATTGAGTTTAATTAATACTAAGTAAGTTCACAGTCCATTGTACCACTGGATTAGAATTTTATTGTTTTAACTGTTTAAATTATGAAAATTATTTCCTCTCATCTTGTTTGTCCCATTTATGGACTTGAGTGTTCATTTTCTATTCATGCTAAAATAGCATTAAGCCCTTATAATTAAAATATTTAAAACCCAATGCTCTTCAAGCTTGCATCCTCAAAATAACAGTGTAGATGTTTTTTTGTATTTATTGTTTCAACTATTTTAAAACAGAATTCAGTCAGTGCCAAAATCATAATCCCATGATATGCCCTAGAACATCTTATTTGTCTTGATATTCCTTTCACAGAAGTACATATGACAGATAAGCACTCACCAGAGAATACTTTTGCTTTGCGTCAGACAGATATTAAAACAATAAACTATGTTGCCCTGGGATTTTAGTTTATGAGCGACCAGGAAACAACAAGGCAAAGATGAGATGTTTTTGAAAGGTGGGAAGGCAGTTCTTTTGGAAAATTCCCTGGAAATCTTTGGTCCAGTAATGTTTTTGACAAGAAATATTTTTAAAGCTAAAGTTTTTTTTTTTTTTTGGTGTTTTTTTTTTGGGTTTTTTTTTGTTTTTTTAAATCAGGAAAACATGCTTCATTCCTTCAGAGCAGACATTAGATATGTTTCAAAATTATCCCAATATTCCTGCTGTTCCATGCATTATGTGCTAGAAGAGAAGAAAGATCTATGGCACAAGCATAAAGTATTAATTACACAATATGGGGATTTTGTTCTCTGTTAAAAATATCAGCACTTACATATAGCAGGCATATGTCCTAGTTTTAAAAAGATTTCTTTTTTCCTGTGGGTGTTGCAATTCATCGATGGAGGATGGTTCAGGATCTTGCTTATAGAATAAATAAGGAAAATAATAAATACACTTATACATTTTATATTTATAAAGACCACATCCAATAGTAGGATTTAGTGTATTTGAGGACTCGTGCTACAGAAATGAAATTAAGTCAAGCCTGTCTGTGCAGTATGTCCTTGCTTTAGAAGTAGGTTACATGGCTCAGGAATATTAGTAAACCACCTAAAAAATGCTGTATGAAACTAGTTTCATGTTTCTTGTTTCAGTGAAGACATTCCAGGTTTTATTTTCCTGTGGCATTACTAATGGATTGAAGGAAGACCTTTGACATTTCTATTATGTTCTGGGATATTTTCAATACCAAGAAAATTACACAGGGAAAATAGAAATTTTCAAAAGGTGATTCAGAGTGAGCTTCTGGGACAAATCATTAGTCGAAGCATTTGGTTTAGAAACCTTGATTCTGTTGATTTTGTCAGGTTTAATCTGTTGCACACGTGTAATTACCTGAAAATTATACTGTAATGATGGTGGTTTGCTGATGCTCCAAGCAGCTGCAGGGTAGGTGCTCCTGGCACTTGGTGTATCCTTCTCTGGGTTTTGTATGTCACTCATGACTGACCTCATTCAATCCAAATGGACGTATATTGCACTGACATCAATGATTCATTTGTTCTGTTTTTATTGTTGTAGTTTTTCTTAATTTAACTGTTTGGTAGGCTTGCCATTTTGAATTAGAATATGGGTCAGGAACAGTTTAAAAAATGAGTATTCTTATGGTATAACTAATTTGCCAGCACTACAGTATTTCTGAATTGAATGTAGGAAGGTTCTGCAAACTAAATTTTTAATTGGTCTGTTTTCTCTTAAGGTGAATTGGGATGTCAGGTCACTTCATCACTGATAAAATATATATCAGTGGATTGTTTTTACACATGGGTGGTTTTGTCTGCTTTTTACTGCTTCATAGAAAACAGGTAGAGCAGCCCTGCAAAGGGGGCTGTGATTGAACCAGATTAACCATTGTAGGGCTGCAATTTCTGACTGAGAGTGCAAAAATCCTGCCAAAGGGAAATGCCCATACATCTGAGAAGAGCAATCACATATATCATTTCCAGGCTGCAAACACCTTATTACTGAACATTTATCAAACTATCTTTTGATGTGCTTCCTGAATTATTTGCCTCTATTTATGAAGAGAATCACCTGGTAGTAACCAGGAGAAATGTGCCAAGTGCCTTTCCAGTTTGTATGTTAAATACAGGGGGTTCAGGTGAAAGCATGAAGAAAGAAGATACCAATAATAAGTAGGAAGGGAATGGCTTTCCATAATTCCCTCCCTGATGTGTAGAGAGTGTCGAGAAATATTGATGTCATCTCGTGTTGAAATGTCTTTAGAAGGTTTTTAAAAACTGTTCTGGACCATTGTGTTGGGCCTTGCTTTGATGCAGGATAACACCACTGATTTTCAAGTAAGATAAAAATAGTACAAAATTTTTAAAAAATTAAGTAAAATTTATTCATATGTATTGCATTATAGTCTTGATTTAAGTATCATCCTGTTTTTAACTGTAAAGTGAACCTCTTTGGGTTTTGTTTTTTTGTTTTTTTGGTTTTTTTTTTCTGTAGTGTTGCCTGAAATTATTCCTACAGCATTTTTGATGTTCTATATCAGTATACATTGTCTTTCTCTAACTATTTTCAGCCTAATTTTCATCTCCTGTCTATCCATATTTTAAATGGTGACTTGTAAGTCTTCACTGAGATACATTGTACATGTCCAAAATCTGTAAACATAGTTTTGATTTCACTCCCACAAATGTGTTTTTAAGGATCTTCCTGTTTACCCTCATTCCTCTATTGATCAGTTCAGTGCTGGAGCAGTGTGTCTGAACTACCAGGCTCAGGAGTTTTGGAAAGAGAGACACATCCCGAATTGTGTCACTGACTTTTTTTTTTCCACTTATGCACAACCCTACATGTGGGTAGTGGAAGATAGCTGGAAAGACAGTAAGTTGTGGGGCGTGTCTCTGTCCTTTAGCTCAAATAATAAAAATAGTGTGTGGTCAAGGACATTTGGGAACTCGGGTGCCTTCTCTTGGTGTTCTGCTGTTGGTGGAGACACAGCACTTGGCCACTGGCAGCTCTTGTGGCTAATCTGTGATTTAGGGCAATAGGACTGTTTGGACTCTACTCCTCTCAGCAGGCAGATAAACAGTGAGAATTACATTTAGTAATTACATTTTCTATGTATGTTATATTTACATAGTGAGAATTGCCTTCAATGCTATTTTGCATCGTGTTCTGTGATGCAATTGTACATGTGACCCCTTTGTGCACAGTCCTGGATGCCGCCTTCCAAAGTCTCCCTGGCCCTGCATCTCTGCTGTGTCACTCATTTTTAGTACCAGACACACAGTGTTGACTGTACATCTCAAATCATCCTGTCTGTCAAACAGCAAACTCCTAATTTTGTGCTTTTCAGCTTACCCTGTAAGGTTTAGGTTCAAATAAAGGCACACCTTAGTGTCTTCCTATTTTGTGATGGTTGTTATTGAGTCATGGCTCTTAGAACCGTGCTGTGTACAGCAGTATTCAACCTGAATTTCAAAGATATTAAGTGTTTCTTAGGAATTTACATTTTTAGTATCAGTATGACTTTGCAGGTGCAATTCTTTGTTTTGACAATTTTTCCATTATGGTTTGGATTAGGTTAACAGCTGGGTTTTTCCTCTATTGCTTCCTGCCTAAATTGTTCCCAATGGATCCTGACAATGCTCTTTTTACAATTTAATAATTTTGTTGAGCTTTAGGAATCCTTGTGTGATCTAAACAGTATTTCTTGTCACTAAATAATTGACTTCCATAAAAACTCAAATCACTAAATTTTGTCATCTCTTTATAGCAGTGCTACTCTTCATCCAGCTTTCCACGACCATGGCCTTTTTTCCTTTGTCTTGGAAATGGTGCTTTGTTAGATACAGGGGATTTCTTCCATTTGCTTGAAACTTGTTGCTGTCCAATAACTGGGAACACCAGACAAGATATTGATCACTTTGATCATCTATATTTGAAGGTTTTTCTTTAATTTAAGATCAAACGTGTCTTCTCTGATCTCTACTGTTTCTTTTCCTTTATGCCCTGGGTGCTTTGTTTTTACCTCCTGAGCTTTTTCTTTGTTAGTTATTTCTTTTGTGAAAAGCCAACTGTTCCTTGTACCTCAACTATTTTTAATTTCAGCTATGCAGTACTCTCATTTTGATTTTAAGTACATCATGAGTAATTTAACCACCCCTTATAGCATTTTTTTTTTAATTCAGAGATGTAGGTTGTTGTCATTACGTAGCTTTACAAAAGAGTACTCAATCATCTTAGCTGTTCCTTTGTATCCCTTCACATCCTCCATTTTCTTCTGCTTGTTCTTGGAAACCCCTTGATGTCTTAGGGTGATGTCAGGTGGCTGCCAGTTAAAGAAGGATGAGGTACAAGGGAATTTCTGATAACCACAGAATCACTAAATGACTGAATGAGTGTCTGAGGTTGGAAGGAGCTCTGGAGAACATGTCGTCCACCCCCTGCTCCAGCAGCACAGCCTCGAGCTGGCTCTCCAGGACCATGCTCAAACAGCTTGTGAATATCTCCAAGGATGGAGATCCCACAGCCCCTCTGGGCACCTGTGACCAGTCACCCCTGCAGGGGAAAAGCTTAGGCAGGCAGACGAGACAGTTTCCAGGCTTGGGCGTCAAGATTTTGCTCAGAAGGTTATAAATGAATGGCATACCATGGTAGCAATATACATTGAAACCAGTGATGGATTGTTTATTGGTACATGAGAAGAGATGAAACCAAAAGAATAGTTCCATATGGACTTTAAATAGTTGCGAAGAAGGCAGTATATGCAAGTCATTGAAATTAGATCTGAAAGTCAGATCAATTAGATCTGAGAGCAACTTTAAGATAACCAAACAAAATGTTTTGTTTGAACAGTTAAGTGTCTTCCTATAATTTAACATAGGGATAAGCACATTAAATGGTAGGTTGCTTTTTACTGAAATATTTACTTCATGGCTTTTTGTGTGTGTTTGATTACAGTTTGGTGTAGAAAAATCTAAAAATCTGATTCCTCCCATGTCTGAGGCTGAAATATTTGAAAACAGTGTTTTAAAGCAGTTGTCTGTCCCCTTTCTAGAAATATTTACTTAGACGTCAGTATAAAAAGTTTCACCAAATTAATGTGAAATTTGGTGCTAATTTGGATTTGACAGGAAACTTAATGCAGTAGTGTTGTGTGAAGGGATTCAATTACAGTGTGCAGTGTTTTGTAAGTAACTGTCTTGCATAAAAAAGTTAATTAATCAGAGCTGTGTCAATTTCCTTGTGCCATGTCAATTTGCAGCAAGGTAATTAATCACTAATCGCCCAGCGTGCAGCAAACTAAGGGACAATCCATGAGTTATTTTTTTCCAAATAAATGGCACACAGAGCCATGAAGAAACACATCTTGCCTTTCATAATATTTTTATCGACAGTTTTGCATGTTGTAATAGACTGCAGCAACAAGCAGCTGTAGTTCAATGGAATATGAATATTAAGGAAACAAATGAGAGCAGATTTATAGGCCATTGCTTTTTCTGTTATGTCAGTTTTGAGATTACACTGAGCAAATGAACAGTGAAAAATTACTCTTCCATGTGGAGAATGGTGATTAGACTTGTACATTAATTAGAGATTTTTGTTTTCCTTTTTAATGCATTTCAAATGAGAATATCCTATAAGTAGAAGTTTCTCCAAAATACAGATTTATTCATTCCTAAACAACAGTGTATTATACTGGCATGTATTTTTCTACAATAGTAAGGAAATAATTGTTCTATAATTTTAAGTATGGTTCAAAAAATAACTAGCTTGTGAAAGAAAGAAATAGAGGTGACCAGTTGTGACTGTGTTTGATGTATATGGGATATTTCCTTTGAATGCAGTTAATTTACAACTAGATCCCAGGGAAAATCATCTCACAACAGTGACAGGTGGAGAAATGTATTTTCAGCCTGCTAATTCTAAACACTGTGAACTTTCTAAAGATTTTTTTTTTACCCTGAATTTGAAGTGTGTGTATGTACATATATTTATATATAATTTAAATGCCTTTACGTGTTAAAACCTGTGTTAACTGAGCTTACATTTTGCTTGCAGTGTGCTTTGGTCTGTGTATTTAAATGCACAAATCCTCTTTAGCACGATGTTTATAATTCTTTCAAAGAATGTCACTTAATAATACTTATTACTGTTACAGTGGAAGGAAAACACAGCACACATTGGGGTAAACTGCTGATTCTGTTCCTGAAATCTCAGATAATATCATATAGATTATTCTGCTTAGCCTTTCTCAGCATGCTACCCATTATATCTCTTTGTTTTTAATTTATTGTGTTTCCTCAACGGGGATCCTCCTGAACTATGGGAATAATGTAAATGTATCTCCCTGTCTTTCTAGCAGTTAAACTGCGCTGCAGTAAATTAGCGATAAACTGATTCAAACACGATGTAACATTAAAATTCTTCACTATAAAACATTTGCAAACTCTTGGTGGCAGATGACCTGCTACTCTGTGCAGTGGAGGAGAGATTAGGAGTGATGAGAGGTAGATTTGCTCATCCATTTTGATGGCACACCTTTCTTGGGGCATATGGCACCCTCATACAAATTCAAACCGCAGCACAAATGTGAAGAATAATTGCCCATTAAAGTGGCTGTATATTTTTATGGCTTTGATACAAAATCTGCCCCCTGTTGTTTTTTGCATCTGCTGCTCTTTCATCTATCCCAAAGCTTTAAAACTTTAATACGCAGTGTATAACCCTTAAGTATTTTTTGCCAGGTTATATTCCTCTGTTTGGAAACTCAAGCTTTTCATTGTTCCTTCAGTCTTTGTTTTCCCAGGCCTGTGTTGAGATATGGTGCCTGCAAAGTGCACCTCCCTGTCATGTTCATTTAATGAAAAATTAGTAAAACAAATGCTTATATTACAACTTTTGGGACAAATTAAGATTTGATTAAATTTCATCTGTGAACTCAAAGATTAAGTTTTTCTTCCTTATGCTCATATTTGCTTTTTCTGTAAATTCATTAGTTACCTATATTTTGCTGATATACTACCATGAATCCTGTTAATTCCAAAGGCTTTTTTATTTGCTTAAATGTGGCAATTTGCTGGCCATATTTCATATTTGTGATCTGAACTGAAGTTCTCTGAAGGAGGTACCCTGACAGTGATTCCATGTTTACAGAGCCTAAGAAGAGAAAACTCTGTAGACAATATTCATTGTAATAATACATTTTAAAATTTTATTTTCATTTAGGCTGTAGTAGATGATTTGTAGGATTTTGGATAATTATATTGACCAAAGCCAAGGATTTCTACAGCATATTATTTATACTCTAATTTTTTAAACTTGAAAAAGTAAAATTGCAGACAACTGTAGGAACTGAGTTTTGTGGTTGCTGTTGTAGTCTAATTCATATTTGAATAGCTGAATGAATACACAATGGATGGGCCCATTAGATGAAAATGTAAATTATTTTCAATGGCTTGATGTTTGATAATATATTGTCCTTAGAAACGTCCTTATAACCGCATGTTGTCACCTCCTCTCATCAGTGTGCATTTGGAGAAATCTGCCTTTTCTCTGTCTCAGATCGGAAGAATTCCAGTCATCAAATTACTTTGATGAATTTAAGCTACTTTTGCTTAGAAGTGGGCTCAGATGCTTCCCTGCTGAGAGTCAAACACATTTTCAGCCCCATTATAATAGCATTTTCACTGACTGAGTTTCAGCAGTTTGGCACTGAGGCACTAAGGAAGGTTGACCTACAAACTTTAAGTCATTAAAACCTCTACGCCTCCTGGCTACTATATTCATTACTTTTGGGACTGGTTAATAGCATTTAATGCTTCCTGATGGGACAGCTCTTTTCATAAAATTCTTTTTATGAAGTCCATTCTTCAGTTGTGTTCTAATGCTGCCACTTCTGCTGGTTATTTTGGGGTGAGGATATTAAAAAGTTGGTAGCAAAATAAATTCTGTGGTTATTACATATTCCTACCCATCTGATTTCTCAGCTGGACTGAAAGAGAATAATGGGGTTTTTTCTGAACTCAAATCCAGGGCAACAACCTGTTGATTATTTTACCTCTTATCTTAATCTCTAACACTACTACCTGACAATAGAAATGTATTTTCAGATACTCTGATTTTCAGATGTACCCAGATCAGTTTTTGAGATGGATAAGATTCTGTTATGTATAAACTCAACTGTTAGACCTCGCTTGATTGTAAGACCTTGCAATGCCACCTAGTCCCATGTTTAGTTTCCATCATGTCTGATCCTCTTCCTGACAGAACTGCCAGTCACTGTTCTGCCTTCTACTAATTGCATCTTCAAGTTTTTTAGTGCTTTGTTTTACTTTAGACATTTAATGACTTTATTAAGAGAACAATGCAAGTCAGGCATAGCAAAACAATTACATTACTTCAGGCTTCTCATTCCAACTCATCCTTTGTGTTTCAGATCCTTTGAAAATGATAAAAAAAAATCACTATCTTGTCTTAGCATCTCCCACGACTGCCGAGCCTCCCATACAGGTTTTGGATTTGGTAAACTCTTATGGATGAAGTGATTCTCCCTGCTATCTCAGTTTTCTTCCTTTTTCTTCTCTTTTGTTGAGAGAAAGACTTTTTTCTCATGAAAATGTAATTCTCTAAAAAAATTATGTTATTTTTGACTCAATCATTGATGGGGTGCTCTGCTTTTCCAGTGATATTTCTTTGTGGAAAGCATTCACTGTCAAAGATTTAAGGTCGGTGACCCTCCTTGTAATTCTTTCCAAGGTGTGACTGCCATGAAGAGTAAAGAGAATTTAGAATAAATGCTCAGTTGTTGCAAAATATATTTTTTAATATGTCTGTATGAAAGCTGGATTGAATGGTACAATTCAAAGGAAAAAATGTTCACAAACCACATTAGGAGTTCATTCTTTCACAGAGGCATATCCTCAGTGTCTCCCAACAATTCCAGTTGGTTTTAATTAGACTTATATTTACTCATTTCTTCCAGAAACCAAGAGATAGGCCCAGTCTTCCCACATGTGTGAGGGGTGTGGCTGCATGCAGGAGTTAATCAGTGAATTAATTTCAACAGAACATTTTACAGCAAAAAGATAGCTTAGGGCAACTGCTGTAAATATTGCCAAATGTAGGTGTTCATTACAAGGAATTAATTACTGGAACAGATGTCTGGGCAGGACTTTCCAGGCCATGTCTTGCAAGCCCAGGGTGGTGTTTCATATCTTACATTGCTTGAGTTTAGGCTGGTTTTGGGTTAGCTGGATTTTCTCTACCACTTCTGTTCTTGTGGAAGTCTGTTTTCTGTCAGTAGTTAGAAAACTACAGATGCAAGTGAAGAAACTCTGAAGTTTTAAGACTGAATTATGGTTTTTTTGTAATTGTCATTTAGGTCAGAGAAATCTCTCTTAATTTTGACAGTTTAAGGGTGTCCCTAAAGACTACAGTTTATCATTTAACATGTCCACCATTTCAGATACCAGCTTTTCCCTGGCCATTCTCTCAAGTCCATTTGCCTAAGCAAACGCTTCTCAGCACTGGTTTGTTGGGTTTGCTTCTTTTTATTTAGTTAGTTTCATTTTTCTTTTTTTAAGACACAAATTGAGTATCAATTTTTTGGAGAAACTTACTTCTAGAAATGCCAATTCGTTGGAAAAGAGTGATTTTTCTAAAGCAGACTACAGCTGAACATCAGTCTTACACAAAGATAACTGCACTGGATTAGATCAGTTCTCCATCTAGTCCAGTAACTATTTGGGAAGGAGCAAAAGCTGGAAGACCAAAGAAAAGTTGTAAGACTGGAGGGAGTGTGTAGGTCTGTAGTTCTTTGAACATTATGTAAAACTATCTTTTGCATTTTCCTTTGCATATTTTATTAATTTTTATACAAGGCTGTATACTTGGAAAGGAAAAGGACGAGGTACGTGGTTCCAGCAGAAGGTCATAATTCTGTCACGACTGAATTTACACTGGTCCATACTCAATCTTGTTGAATACTCAAAAGTACTTACAGCATCCAAATTTCACATATATGATGTATAAGTTGTTTTTCCTTAAAAGAAATGTTTTCCAGTACAGTTCCTTTAAGACTTCTTAAATGCAGCTGCTTGCAGAGTTATCAACAGAATATCAAGTTCTGCAAGTTCATCTTTCTGATTTTGACACATTCATTTCATATTCCCTTTAAAATATGGTATTTGCACTTTCTAAGACAGATCTAATTTATTTGTATTGCCATAAGGTTGGTTTATGTTGTATCACAGGCATGTAAATCTTTGCAGAATTACTGTGTAACCTCTTTGTCAGTGTGAGGGACCTAGCAAAGCCCCAAAGCCACAGCACAAAGGCAGTAATAGAGAAATCACCATAATTACAGTGTTTGCCTTCACATGTTCAGCCAGCAAGGCCTAAAAGTTGTGAATTTTTTAATTTTCTTGTTGCACGTTCAAGGCTTCTTTTAAAATTTGATGCTAAATGAGGATTGAAATAAATTCATATTTCAGATTTGAAAATTTTTGTACATCAGTATTTCCATTTGCTTGCTTTTTTTAGGGCTTTGCTAAGCAATATGTCTTTTATATCTTTATTTACATACTTAAAAAAAAAAAATTCAACACAGTGAAGTGCATCTGATGTAACCTGAGTGCCAACAGAGCTGGATTTGATTTTTATCTGTCTCACTGATGAATTCATTCAAGAAATACCTGTTCTAACGTTGACATGCAATATATGTACAAAGGAGAAATGAAGTAATGAAACACTGCTTAAAAAACTGGCAGAGAAAGCAAAATGGGAAATTTGTTTGTTGTTTTGGCATTTTATTATTATTTTTTCAATTAAAAAGTTATCAAGAGAAGTTTTACAGAACTTCTCAAGAGAGAAGTTTTACAGAACGACAACCTCTAATACTGTACTAATGTTCAATTTCTTGATTTCAGTTTTTTGATTAAAATATTTTAATTCTCATGTGGAATGGTAATTAATGTTCGCAGTTCCAATGGCAATACTAAAATGTCTGAGTTAATTTCTTTGTTATATATTAAGTTATTTCTATTTGGTCTGAATATTATGTGGATTCAGATGTATTTCTAAAATATGCAATTCTTGCCTTTGAAGGAATAAAAGGTACTGTTATGTACATGGTGCAAGCCCAAAAAAAAGAGAAAAGAAAGGAAAAACTCTTCCCATTATTACACAGTTAAAAGCCAGTTAATAATCAACTCTTGAACAAAAGCAAAGCTCTGTTCAATTGGCAAAACCACGGGATAATTTAGATGACTTGAGGTCACCTAAGTCTCTAATGTCTCACCCCCACTCAAAACAGGGCTGACTTTAGAAGACAGATCCAATAATGTGATGCAAATATCTCTGACATTATAAATTTGAGCCTGAACTTGGACCTCAGGAGCCTCCTGGTAGCAGTGTTTGCTGAACCAGTCAACACTCTTTTTAACAGTGTCTTCTGAGAAACTCAGATCCATATATGACACTGCCATCCAAATTCCCAGTTTGCTGCCTGCTCTCTGCATGCAGAGATTTGTGCGAAAACACGAGTTAAAAGGCTTTGGCGACTCCCTTGTCCAGCTACAGGCAAGCTTTTATACAATCACAACCCCCCTGCTCGCTTCAGAACACGGACATTGCACATTAATCCCTGTCTCTTCCCTCCGCAGTGCCAGGATTTCCCTACCCTGCTGCGACTGCAGCTGCTGCGTACAGAGGTGCCCACCTACGAGGCCGAGGTCGCACGGTGTACAACACGTTCCGTGCAGCAGCTCCCCCTCCTCCCATTCCAGCCTACGGCGGGTAAGGAGCTCGGCTTCCCTCACCTCTGGCTCAGCATGGATCCGGGAGCCTGGGCACTGTTCCCGGCCCTGCTGCATGCGGGTCGTGGCGGCCCGGCACCGGCACCTCGCACGGCGGCTTGAAAAATGACTGTAATTTGTACTGCCATGCTTGGTGGCCTTAAGCGTTTCAGATGTCACATATTGTTATGTAAATGCTCCTGCAAACGGAACGCTCTGGAACCGAGAGGTTGTTTCGGCTAAAGGTATATTTTTGATGATTGCAAACATCTGGTTATTAAGGAGGTTGGGTCGAGTTAACTTCTCTTTCTTCAAATCGCCTGCTGAAAGTTATCTCTGCACCCAAAAGCTTAGTGCTGTATTTTGTAATATATATACATATATATATATATATATAATTTTTTTTTTAATTGCAGTTTGTTTAGTTTTTGTAGTTGCCATCTTTGTCATGATAGAAATCTGGGGCGCTTCTCTCAGGACCATGGATTTTGTGTATATTTGCTTAAATAATGCCTTAAGATTTCACTGTCAGTGACCTGCATTTACTAAAACCAAGTAGTAAGGAACCAAGAAGAGGAATTCATAGTATTAATTTCCTAGAAACTCTATAGTCTTCTTTATGTCAGAAGATTGGGTTTTATGTATATTTTTAGGGCAAAGGAAGAAGAAACAAATTCTCCTGAAGCTCTGCAAAGGCTGTCAGAGAAAGGCTTTGTATGCTTCATGTAACACTTAAAACCCCTAATAATATTGGCAAAAGATTTTCAGCTGTTAAGAAATTGGAAAATCTGGAAAATCAGAAAACTTAACTGATCTCAGGCCACAGTAATATTTTGTCATAAAAACCTGATTTGCAACTACCTCTCTATAGAGCCACTGGATTTTCTGGGAAGGGATCAGGAAGGGTTGGCACAGGCAGTGAGAGAAGGTGATCTCAGTGTCTCTCTCTCCCCCTCTTCCTCTCTCCCTGCCCTCACTGAAATCCGATTCATCAGCTCCTTGGCTCCCACTAGGGATGTCCTCTTGTGCAGGAGCTGCCTGCACAGCTCCTGTCCTCTTGCTCCATTCCAGTAGGTGATGGTTGCCAGTTCCCGCAGTTTCTCAGTAAACCTTGCTTCCATTAAACCAAAAGGAGCATCTTTTTCCAGACAAATTTGCTAATCTCATCAGTCAGCCTTTGGCTGAGTTTTCAGGGATATATTAAAAAGTCACTTTGACCATTCCATCACGTTGGGCAGTTATTATCTCAAAGAAATAAGGTGTTTAAAAACTAATATAAAAATGATGCCTCAGAATCGAGTTATTTTGTAAAAGTGTATTCTGTGCTTTCATTTGACTTGTTTTGTGTAGTTTATTAAGCAAAGCAGTATTGCCACTACTGGAGGAACACCCTCTTTTCTCTACCTTGTTTAAAAATAAATTTTTAAATCTGAACATGGAGTGCAATGTGTAGTGAGATAACAAGGTGGGCCACTCAGTTTCATGGTGACCTTAACATCACACCTTAGTTAAATACAAAGTTATAAAGGCATATAAGAATATAATTACCAGCTGTGTGTGGTAGAGTTTTTGAATTGGACAGTATTTTTGGTTAGTATTTGCAAAATGAGTAAATACTTTCTTACTAGTAAGTAACTTAAATTTGCCTTAAGAGGCCATATGTGGGTGCTCCATGTGTATATGTGTGTGGTGCACACATTATTATAATTAGTTCAGTGACTCAGCAGAAAGAATTACATTTCCAAGCATAGCACACGTATATCCTCATGTAATGGTACTGCTGATTGTCAGCATCTTCAGCAGTAAGTCAGATGTGTAAGCACAGAGAACTCCAGCTGTAAGTCAGTACAGAAGTTTTGCAGGCAAGCCCAGCAGTGCTCCAACTGGACTGGTTTCCAAGAGGGCAGCTCAGCACTCTCACACTCCCTGCAGGGTGGTTTGACCGGTTGGCTGAAGCTCATTCCCCTCATGCTTGTGCCAATCTGGCTTCAGAGGGAGCCGTGCATTGCACTGGTCACAGGTGCCATCACCTCCTTGCTCTGGTGGCTTCCAGCTGTCTGAGAGGGGCCCTTGCTAATCTAGGGCTCACCTTGCCACAAAACATCAAAACAGACACTGCAAAAGTTTTCAATTACTAAGCCTTGTCTTAATTCATGTAGGTCTTAGTTCAGGTATTTAATTTTTTCCATCCTGCTGTGCTTTACAGTAAGGCCCTGCTTTATGAATTGCCCGCTTTAGTAATTCATGGATCAGTACGGAAGTTATACATATCTCTGTTGCACTGATCCACAGCTGGGGTAATAAATCTTTATTCTGCCATAATCTTTGGCCTGACATATTAGATCTCATGTTGGTATCTTCACTGATACGGAAGTGTAATGTGGAATTTCTGTGTGATGCTTTGTTCTCTGCTCACCTGTTCTGTCCTGTGACCCATCAAAGAAGCAATAAGGAATTTCCATCAGAAAAAAATCCTTAATCGATGAAAATAAATTATGAGAATGTGGTTTTCAGTCACAACGTGAATAGAAGTCAAGGGAAATTACTGAGATAATAAAGAGATCACAGAGAATCAATCAGGTTAGAGAAGGAAGCAAACAACTTGGAATATCATTTGTTGATAAGAAAAATGGAATAAGTTTTGAATGCTCTTTTGCAATTAATTTAGTAGCCATTTCTTATTTTTCACTCAAGGAAGGAACCCAGCCTTACAGCCAAGCAAACAGTTTCATACTTAAGTATTTTCAATCATTAAAAAAAGACAAAAACCACTTACTTTCTATAATGACAGATACAATTTTAATAATAAATTTACATTCAATTCCATCACTGTTTAGTCAGAAAAATATTTATTTTCAAGAAAGAACCTATGTGTAGTTGCAAAATATAAAGCTGAAGATAGCAATTACCTTTTTTTACATTCTTTTATTTCATTAACATTGGATCTTGATCTGACCTCTAGGTCTTGTGGTCATAAGACAGAATGAGTTATGGTGGTTCCTATTAAAAGGTGTCTTCTGTGCTTCCCACTGACTGGGGAGGAGAAGGCAGGTTTGCTAGGTTCGAGGGAAATTGTTGGGTATAACCATATTTGAGGCCATTATTTTCTTAGAAATCAAAGAACGGCACATGTGCTTTAAAATGTGTAATTTGAAAATGGAATTACTGTTCATGAGATACATGGCACTACCCCAATAATTAATGGATCCTTTACTTCTGAGTGAGACATTTCACTAATTCCTTGAGATGTTATCTTGTTTATTAGCTCATGGAAAGTATTTCACTTTTAGCATCTGTGGCATCATCTCTAATGCCTTGAAATACGTGAACGTGCAGCTTACTTATAACTATGTATAAGTAATGTATGTACCATAAAACCCCACTGACACTGAAATGGGGAGTAAAGCTTGGTTTATGTGAGCATACTGAATGCTGAAATTTAAGAGTTTGGAGGTCTACACTGCATGGAGAGCTTAAACTCAAAATGGTGCAGCAAGAGAGGGAAATGAGATCTTTAATCTGTTGTCAAAAACCCCAGTGTCACAGTATATCTGGTAGTAAAGTAGTAGTAGGTAGCAGGAGTAGTGAAACTAATGAGAAGCCTTTCTGTTTCAGCATCCTTTGCCTTAATTTCTTCACAAGTTTAGTGTGTGATGACTTTGTCTTCACATTTCCTGTCTGCTCCTTTCAGTTCTGATGAAGCTAACAGAGAATTAGCTTTCAGTCTGTATCTCCTCCTCTGCTGTCTTTCCTGGGAAAGCAGGGGAGAGCAATATGCTTTTTTCTTTGAAAAGAACAGTTAAAAAAAACCCCAAACCCAGCCCTAAATAGAATTGCGAATTTGTGGGGAGTGTGGAGGAGAAATAACAGAGACTATTCAGAAACTGTTCCCCTTGTTAAAATAAACATTCTCAAGTGCTACTTGCTAACTGATTCAAAATGAAAATACAGCTTTATTTTCCAACCCTTATTCTGAATTCTAAATTTAAGAAGATTAGTATGAGCTACTACATCTACTCTGGTTGTTATGGGTTTTTCCCGCTATATTTCCTTGGACTCACGTAAACTTCCTCTTACTTAGAACTCTGTGCAATTGTTGGAACAAGAAATGTTTTTTGCCAGCACATATTGATTCATGTCTGCCAGCTTTGTTCTCTGCAGCAATGCCCTCAGTCAATTTCCCAAAGCAGATAATGTAACTTGTCCATGGCAGAAAATGCTGAAACTGGAAAGGCAAGAAACTGGAATTAGAGAACATTCTAAAATGCTGAAGCTGCCTCTTACAAGAGCCTCAGTTCTATGTTTACGACACTTAAAACTGTGTTGTTGGAGTTTGAAAGGTGTTGCTTTAATTCTGTCTTTGGTTTAAATAAGGCTGTAGTTGCATCTCTTCTATCCTTTGTCTCATGAAGGCTTTAGATCACAGGGTTCATGTAAAGGTGATTTCCAGAGCAAGAACTGGGCAGTGTAGGACAGTGAGGGTGACCCTCCCAGCAACCAGAAAACAGAGAGCCGTTGTTCCTTGGCTGCTTTCTTGTAGTTGTGCTGGAGAGGTAATGGTGAACTCTGACCATTCCTGTGCCAAGGAAGAACATCAGGGGTGTGATGCCCCTTTGTTGCCTTGAACCCATTGCTCTGGATGGATCTTAGGCTGGGTGTGTTGCCCTGTGCAGGACGTGTGTGGCTGAGGGCCATGGACCCTCAGCTGCTGGGAAGTTACTCAGCTAAGGTTTGTTCAATCAAGGACTGTCTTTTTATGTCACTGATAGATTATTCAACTCAGTCCTTTCGAAAGATGAGGACAGAAAAATGATAATGAAGACAAATGTAGTTCTCCCAGGATATTAGAAAGGTGGAATCTAAACTAGTAAAGAGTTCATGTTAATATAGTTACAAAAAGTGATTATAAGACACAGAGGCTTAAACAAAGGAGCTGATAAACCCATGAAAGTCAGATAAATAATACCTGGTGAGGAAAGAGTTTCCTATTTAAAGAAAAATAATTTCAGGAAATGATTGCCATCTATGATATTATTTAGATGCACATTTTCTTATTAAATCAAGATTCCTCACTTCTCTGAGTTTTCCTTAGCACAGTACAATAATAAAATACATCTGAATAAATCCCCCAAATTTGTTGTTCTTTTAATGCCTCCAGGAAGCACATTAACATATCCACCATTCCTTGGGTGAAGTAATTCAGATTTCAGTAATGTGGTTATTTGAAAACTCTGTTGTTTTACAAGGAGCACAAGATTTACCTGTCTACCAAGATAATTTTTTTTAATATAAAGGGTAAAAGGAGCTATTGTATTATGGATCCCTGTGTGATGCCTTCAGTCTCTTCCCATGCTCAAGACATTTTTTTTCTGCCTAGAGCTTCAGAGAGAGAAAAGGGGGATATAAGCCAAGCAAATTAAACCAAATTAACCAAAAAAACCCCTTGGAAACTTACATACTAAAGGAAGGAAAAGCAAAACATAGTTCTTGGTGGTTTACACTTTTTCCTTCTGATGAAGGGTGCTGTAAGAAAATACATTTGACTCCCCTGGTAAGATTTGATCAGGAATCAGTGAATGACAAGGACACTGAATAGAGGAAATAGTCTCTGAATAACCTATGGAAGTGTGAAGAATTACTTTTCCTCGAACTTCAGGAGAAGCAGAAGGGTTTTTATTTAATATCACTGTCATAATGCAAGATCATAGGGAGGAAATAAGATAAAAATCAGCTGATATTTTTTTGTAGTGCAAGTCCTGCTTGGGACTGTTATACTCATTTGCCTGATTGTCACTTCATCTTAATATTGGCCATGTTTAATGATGGAGTTATGCATATATGTCTCATTTTACGGATGGGTACATTTTTCAGCATAGTGTTTATGAAGTGGTTTCATTTAGAACTCAAAATAAGTTTCTGTCTGTACATGACTGGAAGGAAGACTGAGGTGGATGAATGAACCTGTCCAAGATTACAACCAGTTCCACTTAGGAATGAAAAATTTATCAGCCCCTATTCATCTTTGCTGTATATCCACAGATCACCAAGAGAAGGAAGAAAAAAGTTTCTCTTTCTGACACATGCTCTCTCAAAAACGTTATTTTCTGAATAGCAATATTTAGTAGCAATTGAGAGTAGGGTGTTTAAATGTACAGTGATGGGTTGAGCTTGGCTGGCTGCCAGACCCTCACCCAGCTGTGCTCTCCTTCCCCCTCCTCAAGAGTGCAGGGGGAGAAAGGAGGATGGAAAAGCTCTTGGTTTCAGATAAAGACAGGGACATTTCTTGCCAACTGCCGTCATGGGCAAAACAGACTTGACTTGAAAAATGAATTTAATTTATTTCCTACTGAAGTGTAGTTAGATGGTTATAAACAGAGGCAGAACCTAAACCACCTTCCCCCAACTCCTCCCCCATCTCCAGCAGGAGTGGCACAGGGAAATGAGGACCCGAGGGTTGTGGCTGTGGGGCCTTCATCTCCAGTAAACTCAATATTCCTTGTATGTCATCTCATCCAAGTCCTTCCATGCTGTTCATGATTGTGTGCTCCTTCCTCACAGTCATGTGGAGTGCTTTATTTCTTACGTGCAAACAGGTAAAGAAAAACATGGAATGTTTTAAAATAATCCAAGTATCCAAACCAAAACCAAAATGAAGCATAATAACAAGCATAATATACAAGCATAACAGTGTAAAGAACAAGGCCTCTGCAAGCTGCCAGTGTAGACCAGGTTTTGCGTATTTTGCTCTGCAGACATAATAAATAGAAAAATATATGGCTAAAGGTCTGACCGTACTGAAACAAATGGCAGACACTGATTTAAGTGGAGCTGAGTTTTCACCCATTATTATTCCATAGCAAACTTTTATCATCAGTGTGGTTTTATCCATGTCGCTGTGTGCATGTATGCATATTTATGATTTTCTCAAGTGATTCTGACTTGACACATACCAACTCAGCCCTGTGGGGTTTGGTCATTGACCTCGATAGATCAGTTATATTCCTGACATGAAAATTCTTGTTGGAATTGCAAAATGGCGTAGACTAGCAACTTGGTAATAACTATTACTCCTAGATAAAAGTATTCCAAAATTGAGAATATTGTTGCAAAAAAACCCTATTGTGTGCTCTCATATTTTTCTCTTGAAAAATATGAGAGCTTGCGTTGATTCTGATATTGGAAATACACATTTTAAGCTCCAGAATTGCCAAATGGATGTAAAATTGCAGGAATGACCTAATGGGTGTAATTGGTAGGTCACTGTTGTGCAGTTCCAGTTTTATTTAGTGTAATCATTCAAGCTGTCTTTGTCATACTGTGTCATTTATCCTGAAGGTTTTAGAATCTTTCGCTGTCTACACTGATGATTGATCTTAGCTGAAATGAGACCATCTCTGAGTGAACTGGTAGCAGCAATGTTACCACATTTTTTTGAGAGAAGTAGTAGCAATGTATCCAACCAACCAAAACAGGGGAGCTCAGAACCACTGGCATGTTTGCCAAAGCTGTAAAACGCTCAAGTAGGCAAAGTTAGTATTTTTTTCATAAGAATAGCACCATGAAATTCTCAACAGACCTGTTGTCACTACTGGAAATGTGCATTGAGCCAACAATGCAGTACTTATGGATTCTCTCACCTCTGTGTATGTTGAATATTGAGATTTGACCCAGTGGGTAGAACACTACCCAGCATAATTATTTCATGCACTCCTCTCACCAGTTCAACTTAGGCTGTGTTTTGTTTGCCATCTAAGTAATGAGAAGTAACCCTTTATTTCAGAGGGTCAGTGTAATTGCAGGACAAGAAAGTAGGATTTCAAGAGTTAGCTTTTTGCTGAGGTATTGAAACTGGATATAGGATTGGCCCACTGAAAATTTTTATAGGAAAGAAAAAAATGCTGTCAATATGTGGTTTCTTAAAACTAAAAACAGGGGAAGAAAAAAGCCTCCAAACTTTATCAAAAGTCTTTTTCAATCCTGCCATGCTTTGCCTTCCTTTGACTAAGCATTTGGCATACTTGATAAGATGATGTATTTGGTACAGGTTCACTTCTGATAATTACTACCAACCTCCTTAACCAATGTGAAGAGTGCCTTCCTTCCCCTTCCCCTCTGTTCTTGTGAGAGACTAACCTCAGCTATGCAGGGGTTGGTGGCATTTGCATGTGGAAATGCACTAATATGGATGTTTTTCTTTGTGTGTGCATCCTTGCAGTGTTGTATACCAGGATGGATTTTATGGTGCAGACATTTATGTAAGTATTCATTGATGTGCATGCTGTCCTTGTACATTACCAGAGTCATTCTTTTTACAAGTTTGCTGCCTAGCTTGACTCTGTTTTGTCTATTTACCATCCCTTGCCTGTCAGAAAGAATTGAGAAGAATATCTCTCACATTGGAAGACCTTTCTGTTCATTACATCTATCATTGTTCAGTGGAGCTGAATTAACTCTTCAATCAAATGCTGAATGAATGCAAAAAGATGTGAAAAATGTGTGTGCGTGTGTGGAGGGGCGTCTCCCTTCGTAACTGAAGTTCAAAGAAAATATAAAGCAAAGCAGAAACATTCTTTTGCAAATCCACACAAGCTCTTTTTTAAAAAATCAAGGCAAGCTGAATATTATGAATACCTGAAGTATGGAAGTATTTCATGGAGAGATACAGGTTTCCCAAATCCAGCCAACACTGGGTGTATGTAGGTGCCGTGGGGATAGTAGAGCTTAATGGCACAGTAAGTTTAAGATATGGCAATTTATTGTCTGCAATCTGGGTAGATTTCCAAAAATTTCACTTCTAAAATTCACTAATTTCAGTTTAAAGGAGATGGGTAGAGACTGCTCACAATACAAGTGGATAATTTACTAGGAAAGATTCATAGTCCTGGATCCATCGTACCTAATTGTTCGCCAATTTCATTTTAAATAATACTTCTGCAATTTTTTTGCTATTTTTTTCATGCTTCATACATTATTTTTTCTTACCAACTTTTTATCTTGAGTGTATACAAAGAGGCTTCATATGTCTGAATATGCAACAGGTTTCAGGGGGTTGAGGCTAAATTTCACTCCTCTAAAATAATTAATTATTGTACCTTACATGTGGATGTAAAATAGTTCACTGGTAGGAAGCAATATTTTACTTTTGTTATTATTTTAATAAGTCAGTCTGGTCCTAAGTTACAGGTATCATCTTTGTTTCACCAGACAACTTTCTGTAACCTACTTGTACAGTCTCAGTCAAGATAAAATGAGATGGATGAGTTGAAATTTGTAGGAATATTAAAAATTAAATAGGCAATGCTAGGAAACATCCCATGTGTTCATTATCACCAATCTTCTAGAACTATTCCCAAGGGAACAGATTTTTGTTAGTAAGTTTTATGTAAAGAAGGAAAACAATTTGAATACTTTATGTATGAAGTAGGTTTTGTTTTTCTGATGGCAATGGAAAGGCTGATCCTTATCTGAACATTCATTTGTGCAGCTTAAAAACATATTTGAAATAAATTAGCGAGGGTTAAATCCTCTCCCCAGGTACTCAGTGATACTGTCAGTAAGATATTGTTTACAACACAAGAATCACCCACTGGCCAAAGGTTTGCTCAAGCCAAATAACTGGCTCTAATCTCACCCAAACCTGTTGCTGCACAATTTTTGAGGTCTATGGGGCACATGTTACAGTGTAGTATTTCGTCAAGTTTGGCTTCCAATTTTCATGTTCCTTCAAACTGTCCAAAGAGTTTGACAACCATTTTGCTCAGTTCACCAACCCAGGAATCTGCAGGGCAACAAGACATCTTTCTCAGGAGGGCTCAGTGGGAGAGAATAGGTGGGAACTAAATGTTACTGGAGCAGTTTGTAGTTTCGGAACCCACTGCTGCTGAAAGCCAGGAATATCTCTTTGGTGATTGACAGTATTATTTTTAAGTGGTCTCACACCCTCTCACAGACCTTGACATTTTGTTTCCAAATGGAGGGTGATTTCAATGGGAACGATACTGAATAAATTCCTAATTTCTAGTATAGCCTCAGTTTTGTTGTCTGCAATAGTTGTGTGCATTAGGAAATGGAATAACTACACTGGTTTTCACTCAGTTGCAGCTTTGTATTTCTGATTGCATATCTTCGTTCTCTTAATGCAACAGAATGTTTATAGCAGATGACAATTAAAACACTCTTCTGGAAATTGAATTTCTTTATATACAAATCTTTTTATTTTATAAATCATTTTTCTTCACATTTGTGCCTTCTTGCATATAAAGCATTTGCAGGGGAGGGAGTGAGAGATAGAAAGAACTGGCATAAATCAAATGAAACCTTAAAATTCACAGTGTATTAGTTCTTAGTGTAGCAGTTTGCAGCAGACCGAGTTATTTATTAAATCCCAATTGTTTATGACATAGTTCTACTCAGCTTTTCCTTTTAAGTGCAAAGCTGAAGCTTTGTGAAATGACAAATGCTCTGTGAAAAAAAGAGAAAAAACGTTTAAACTATGTAGGGTTTAATAGTACATTGGAGAGAAAGAAGCCTTAGAAACACCACAAAAAGCAAAACAAGAGGCATACAATAGTGAAAATTCAGATCAAAAATATGCATTAATGGGTATATCAGAGTGGGTTTCATCCTGCTGTGATTACACTGAGAAACAATAGAAATATGGACTGTGCTATTCTTTGCATAACTTGGGATCAACAGAGACTTTAGTGGAGAAACCATAGGTTTAGGGGAAAGGAGGGAGGGGAGATAACAAAAAGGTACTATCTGGGTTAAAACTATAGGATGAACCAAGAACAGCAAATATCCAGAGCTGCTCAATACTAACCAGTGGAATAGAAGAGATGACATATATAAAAACAGGTGGAAAGTACAGTCTAAAGTGAAAAATCAACAGCCATGATTCTAGTTGTAATATAATTTATTCTATATTTCATATAATTCCATATGGAATGTAATAATCTTTCTGAAATAGCTGAGCTATTGAATTCCCTTTAAAATGTGCCTTTGAGTAGGAAAAATAAAGGAGATTATTAGGAAGTAAGGAAGACCTTTTAAAATTAAGTATTGATTCACTAAGAGAAAAAGTCATTAAAAGAGAATTAAAGTTGCCTGCCAGCAAATATAGAAGTTCTTAGATGAAGATTGACACCTGTGAAAATAAGAAAATACACTCCACAAAATGAAGCAAAAAATAGTCTCAGAAATATGCAGTTAGAATAATAGCTCTGCACTTTTGCTCTGCTTTGTCTTAAATCTGTTCCCTTTTTTTTTTATTGCCATTGTCATAAAGAATGTTTTCAGAATATGTCAGTCATCAATCCACACCTAAAATGTGGGAAGGCTTGGAAACACAAGAACCTTCCACACCCTGTCACCGTCAGCTCCAGAAGTCCCTGGGTAATGGTTTAACCATGGCCAGTAGTCAGTCCTACTGCTTATAGCAAGGTTTTCCAGACTTCCTGGGATATTGCAGCTGGAGAGAATCCATGGTAAATCAGACATGTATAGGTTTAAAACTTCGGTTCTGCTTTTTTTTTTTTTTTTTTTTTTATGCTGCTGTGCAAGAATAAGGCAGATTTTTGTGGTCAGGGCTGTGGAATGAGACTATTTCCTAATGGCTATTGCCATCACCTTTAGCTCAAAGCCAGGATGGAATTGGGGATTTTTGTTTCCCAAGGGAAAAGCCCAGGTAATTATCTGAGCAACATTCCCCCGACCCCAGGTAGAAGTCCCTCAAAGCCATCAGGTGCCTGAAATGCCTGAAAGGCATTACTGTTCTGATGTGAAAAACAAGGATATGCAGATAGCACTGAAGTTTTTGTTTCAGGAACCAAGGAATTTTTTGTGTTTTGCAAATGGGAGGGTGTGCCATTTCCTGTGACTCACAGAAAGAGAGCAAGAAGTGGAGAAATGATTTTTCCAAGGGCAAAAGGGTCTCCAGGGAGCAGTGGGTTGTTCCTTCCACTGGTCTGTGTGCTGGAACACTCCATGATACCCTTTAAAAAGTTTGGATAGGTAGGGATGAAATGTCTTTCCATCTCATCTTTATTTGTGATATAAACGGTACCTTCAAAAAGGTACCAGACCAGTCCTGGTGATTGTATTTGGCTGGAATTAATGCAGGTGGTGCCTGGATATTTTACCAAGAGTTTCTTTGAGGCAACAGCTACCTCTGGGAACACGAGATAGAAATGCCCCAAACCTTGCACACAAGCCTGTTCTAGCATTCAAGCCAGCACAAATTGGGGGTGGATTGTTTGTTTCTTTTTAATTCTCTCAGTCCAAGTTTTAGTCGGTGGGCAGAACAAATGCTGTTTAAATCTCAACAGCATGTGAGTGGAGAAAAAGGAACTGACAACTTCTGTATTTTGGGTGTAATTAATGTAATTTTTAATACCATTCTTCTATTTGTATTTACTAAGGCAGGTCTAATTCTCAATACTAGAGAAGGTTTGGAACCTTGATTAATTTATGTTCACAAAATACTCTGAGCTTCTTGAGTGAAAAGAAGTATAGGAAGTATAAATTGAGGAAAATTAACTCTCAGCATTCATATGAAATATTAAATAGGTAGCTAATAGAAACAAAATAACAAAAAATACTCATCATTTAGAGTCACTTTGTGTGTCAGTACATCTGAGACCACGAGAAAAATGTAACTTGGCTATTTTATGAGGAGGTGCACACGTGTACGTGGTTTTGTGATCTCTACATTCTGTCTGGGTAAGTTTTTTGTGGAAGTTAGCCTTACTGTAGATATACACACTTTATTTAAAAATTCAGTTGTATTTAATTTTCTGTTCATTTACATTCTGTCATCTTACTCAAAATGTGTGTGATTTTTTTCTAAAATTGATTAAGATTTCTCTATAAAAATCAGCAACTAATTTCTGACAGATCCTACTGCTCTTTTGCTGTTTGCCTGAGCCAGAGATGTATAAGACATTGAGAGGAAAATTCTAATGAATTGCTCTGGGGAATTTGCCTAAATTCCATCCTTACATCTTTCTTTCCATCCTTCCTTTCTCATTCAAATCATTCCATTTCTGTTTCTTTATAGAGCAGTGTTGCAGGAGCCTGTGTATGGCAATAAGTTACCACAGGTATGACACCCACTGATGGAAAACCATCACTATGCTGAATGTAGACTCATGTAAAATCATACTGATATTTGAATAATTATGTGAGAAAATGGCTTCTGTGTGTACAAATGGCAAAAATAATCCACCAGTTGCATTTCATTTCCCAGATTCAGTCACAAAGTCGCAGAGAGTGATACTATTCTTAGTTTTTAAAACTACTTAAGCAACTGTAACACTAGTTTGATCATTGTTCTGGAAGTAGCAAATATGGGAGCACAGATAAGGCAGTAGCACTTTTTCATTATAGTATCTGAATTTATTATTTTCAAAATAATATGCAAAGCATAAAAGTCAGGTACTTTCTCCCTGAATATAAATATAAGGGGAAAAAAAGAATTCCTAAAACATTTCTAATATATAGGAACTGAAAATAATTTATTTTTTATAATAATTGTAATTATTACATCATTTTATTCTAAGTATTTTATTTTGCAATATAGTCTAAAGCATGAGGATAAATATATAATGTTGTTCAAGAGATGTATATGTGGTGAAGATGACTGGTGTATTCTTAATCTAAAATACCAGCCAAATTCAAAATTAGACAAAAATTTTCAAGTAGAACTTGTCACAGAAGTTCAGTTCAGGGATTTGTACCAGATTCCCACCCCGATTCCCAGTGTAAAGTGTACCTCCAAGTATTGTCTTCCCACAGCAATCAAAAATCACCTGAAGTAGTTGAAGTAAAACAATGAGAAAGCTTAGCACAACACTAAAACTGCAGAACACAAACCCAATAAAAATAATTTGCTTAAGCATCTTTTAACGTGTAATTTATGGTAGTTTATTTTAATATTACGGTTTCATGACATGGGATGGTAGGGAATTGTTTTCCCTAATAACCAAACACACTGCTTTTTTAATTCTCCAGAGAATGCAGGCAAATTCAGTGCCTTCAATCTCTTTTTATTTGTATTGCTTTATACTCATTCTTTCCAGGGCTCTCATAAATGTCAGACTGATTGCTGAATCCAAAACATCTTAATAAAGTTCAGAGCCAAGTTTCCCTGTTCAGCAGAAATTCTTTGAAAGCAAATCAAAATGTAAGCATAAAAGGAACGTAGCTCTTAGGTTTAGGGAGCAAGAAAGGGTCTCTCCTCCCACACTGACCAATTTTTTCTGATAGTTAAATAAAGGATAGAAAGCCAATCCTCACAGAGCCCACCAGATTTCAGATCAGCTCATGTGGGAATAGCCTGTGTTGTTTTTCTCCCATTCAGAACTGCTCATGGTGGCCTGTTCTCAATTCCATACCATGGTGGGAGCTGCTATGTGCAGAGTTGGATTGACTTGAAGTGGATCTCACTTTTAAGTCAGGGGTTTTAGGAGTGAACATCAGGACAAGCAAAGGAGTTGGACACCCTGGTGAATAGAACCATGTCGGACTGTAGATCTGCCACACATTGCCAGGACTGGGTCACGAAAACAAGTTCAATATCTTCCTCATATCAGCACTCAGGGAAAAAAAAAAAGAACAAAAAAAAAAGGGAAATAAAGGTGTCCTATTTAGGCCTCAAAAACCAGGAGAGAAGAACAGATAAATTTGTATCATCTCTCACCTCTCTTCCTTTTACACAGGCCAGCCCGAGTGTGCAGTTTGAATTTATCTCCTCTCAGCCTTGCTGTCTATTGGCTTAGTTTGTACCTGGTGACATTATTTGATATCCGAGGCCTGAATGTACATATCTGCAGTAATGTGTGCCTGTTCTACATTTCTGACAGTGATAGCCTTCTGCTGGTTTATAAAAACCAAATGATCTGAAATGAGGTTTTGTCTCACTGCCTCTGTGTATACAGAGGAGCAGAGGAGAGGGCACGTGGGCTATTGGGAGATGCTTATTCCTGCCTGATCCCAGGGTTTGTGTGACACAATTGCTGCTGGCAGGGAGATGGCCAGGAGCAGGGAGGGACATGTCCTGTTCTCCGTGTGAGCACTTGAAAAAAAATCAGAAAGAATGTTCTTCAAATAAGCTGACAATTCAAAGCCTGGAGTTTCTAATGAGCTGTCAATGTATGTAAAAATTGTGTTTATTCTTGGGGTGATCTGGCATTGTCAGCTGAACGATTGATTTCCAAACCCAGCCTGCTTCAAATCTTCAAACCCACAAAGGTTTTCATGTGGTAGGAATGAAAGTCATTCTGCCAAGCAAAGTGGTAGAAGGGGAAATAGCTTGTGAAAGTAGTTCAGATTGCTTTTCTGGAAAGAGTGAATTTCTATATGCAAAATCAAAATAGAAAACCCACAAAAGTTACTGCAGTAAAAATGTTCTACTGTTACAGTAAAGGCTGACACATTGTGGCCTATTCTTCCTGCTTCAGCACAATATCTTGGGTGAATGCAGCCTTCCAAAAAAAAAAAAAAAAAAATCAATCAATCCATTAAAGCAAACACTTCAGCAAAAGAGGAATTTTTATTCAAAGTTGAGTGAGCTGATGCTGTCTTATTCAGCTCTTTGTTAGGGATGGGGTAAGTGGGGAAGGCACCACAGCAGCCCCCTGTCCCAGAGGGTGCTGGGGGGGAGAATTCTAATTGGGACGTAAATCGTGTTTGTGTTATCAGCGGGCCTGGGCTGGGGTTGTTAATTGGCATGCTGAGATCATTTGGAAATGGTTGATATAACACTGTGGTCCATTGAACAGGAAGCTCTGCTGTTTTCACAGTTTGATAATCAATGCATCACTGCACTCAATTCCTTTCCAATGTGTGTTTGTTTGTCCTGTTTGCTTAATTGAACAGCTGGAATTACTGTTACATACAACTGAATGTTAATTCATGGAAGAAGAGAATTTTGCTTCTTCATTATAATTTTATGTGTAAATTGGAAACCTATGTAACATTAAGTGTTAACTGAGTGCACAAATTCATAGGTTTAATCAACCAGGCATGATGAATCATATTTTGTACCAAAAAAAATACTTGATTATTAGCCAAGTTTGTCTTTTAAGTTCAGCATTGCTTTGTGAATATACATACACTTTGTTCATAAGAACAATTGCTGCTTGAAAACTTGGAGAAGAATACAGTATTGCCTTGTAAAAAAGCTTACACTGATCAGTATAGTTCATTGCTTTCTCCTGATCTCTGGGACAACTCTTAGAAAGTTTGTGGTGCTAGATTTTGCTTAAATGATTCACCAAAATATTTCCTTAACATTTCACTGCAGTATTTCCTATGCATTTAACTGAACAGCAGCATGACTGTACTCTTTCAATTGTTGCAATTTGTTGCAAAAATGTGATTTAAGGTGCCACAGCAATGCAGTTAGAGCGTGAGTTTGTGTTTCAGGGTGGTTATGCTGCCTACCGGTATGCCCAGCCTGCCACTGCCACTGCAGCTGCCTACAGTGACAGGTAAGACCTCCTTTCCTGCTCAGAAATATTTGAACAGTGGAAGTTGAAGATGATTCTATAAATTTGCCTTGTTGAAGTCTCATAACTGTCTTGTTGCTCTGCAGATAATTGTGGTATCTAAAGCAGGCTGTTTTATTATAATCCATGAATAGCCATAAATTGACAGACTTTAGGCCTTAATTGAGAATCAGGCATGAGATGTGCACATTCCCAAGCTGTAGATCATTCAGTTAACGTCTGTGACCCTTGTACAATGTAGATAAATAAATGTACAGATTCATGATGGTCTGCTACTGAGGATCATTATTTGTCTTACTAGTATTATTTCAGCTGATTTAGAACCTTGAACCTATTGAGTGCCCTCAATTCTCATTGACATTGTTTTAGTCAGTGGAAATTGAGAATGAACTGTGTCTAAGCTTGAATATCCAATGCAAAACAGTATTTTTTTTCCATTTGCTTTCTTCCCAGGCATTTGATTTTTTTCAATACTTGAAAAAAAAAAGTTATTTTTCTTTTGCTCTGTATTTTTATCCTCAAAATGTAAACCACAGTTGGTGGAAACAATATCAGGAATGGAAGATTATTAAATTCAGCACACATTCAAAGACTTAACTTTTATCGACTAAGAGCAATGTCACATATATTAATGTGTCTTCTTGCAGGATGAATGTTGGAACCCCTTGGAAGTCAATGTCTAAATTGCTCTTGACTTCAGTAGGAACAGGATTTTATCAAACTGCATAAAATTAAGTCTTTGCTGTGTGTGGGCATGATTTGGTAATGAGAAGGAGGATTATCCTACATTTTCTTCATAAACTGTACCCTTACAATCTAGTCTATCTTTAATGTTTTTCAAGTCCTTGAGGAGTGTTCCCTTTTAAAGGGAGGGTGTATATGGTGACAGAGACACACACAGTTTGCTTCATGATGGCAGTAAGAAGTGAGGTCATGCTTCTCAATACCTGATACAAGAAAATTTTCCCTTGGAATCATGGAAATGATTTCTTAAGTCTTAAATACATATTGAAAAATTTCTTGAAATGCTAAATTAGTGCTATAAATGCTTCTGTTTCTTAAAGAAATCAAGAGATTAAGAAATTCTAGTGCACAATTTCTTAGATTGAAGCGCTGTTCATGGATTCTGTATTTTTAGAACCAAGTCCCATGGTATGAATGTTATAATGCTATGCATGCATATTTGCCTTTCAAGTGCTTATTCTGGGTAATGAAGATATATATTTTTAAAGTTATGTGAATAAAGTAATTTGCATGTATGGCTGAGGCATGCTGTGTCAGACAGGTAAGCAAGCTACTTTTTATTGATTTTGGGTCAGTAATGTCAACTAGATCTGTGCTGTGTGCACTTTGTTGGCAATGTACTATTTCTACGTAGGGGAACCTGCACAGGTGAAGTGCTACTCAGTAGTTTCATTTCATTTCCACAAAGGTTTGTTAGCATGTCGCAGCTCTAGGGTTTTTCTGTGACCCTGTAATGCAAGACAACTCCTGCTTCTAAAAGCCTACTAAACCAAAAGGACAAAATTGTAAATAACCTCCTGTGGTCAGCCAGGTTTTACCAGCTATCTCTCAGGTGTCCCTGGATCATTTTATAGGCTGTTTATTTCTATTAATTAAACCTATGCATTACATAGAGAAACTGAACAGTATCAAACTGACTTTTAAATGCTTTAATTATGAATTGATGTACCTTCTCATAAACCAGATCAAAGGCTGTAAGATAAAATATCAGCTGGTCTCATTTTCTGCTATGGGCAGAAGTCAACATCACAAAGAGTTACGCTGCCAAAAAGGTAAAGGATTTGTTTAGGAAGATAGCACTCTTAAATGGTGTAAAGGAAGCTGGAGATGGCATCAGAAGTAATGCAGTTGTTACAATCCTTGATTTTTTTTTTTTAATTGTCTAATTTTCAGATACACTTTGTCTATAATTAGAATTGCAATAACCTGTCTTTGCTTGCAGAATTTTAGGTATCTTAAATTAATTTTATATCTTTTGGATTTTTTTTTTTAATTTAGCTTCTCTTTTTAAATGTGGTTAACCCTCATCTTCGATCTACTTCCCCCAAATGAATATGGTTTCGTGCCTTAATTACAGATCTCATAACTGAATTTTTTTACAAGAGAATCCCAAAGCTAGCATAGAGAACAAAACAAATAACAATCTGCTCAAACATTTCTTTGCATGTGGGAAACTATGTGCAAACATGGATACCTCTGTTTACTCACAACTACAGTTTGTTTAATTTGATTAACTTTTTGTTCATTTTAAAATGAATTTAACTTAGCTACTTTCGTGAAATTCCTAATACTGAAAGTGCTGAAATATAGTTCAGTACAATTTCTTGTATCTTTTCTTCTCAATGTAATGACTGATATCTGCTCTCCCCTCACAACACTGAAGATTCCATATCTCCTTTTTCACTTATTTATTGTTCATTTGAGCCCCTATTTAATTTAATTGCACATGAACTATATTTACTGTTTGTGTAAAAAATGATGCCCAGTGCAATTAAGTGAGGACTGCTGCGTATTTACTATTGAAGCAGTGATATATCATGGAAATAATACTTCATACTAATTTAAAAAATAAGAAAAGCTTGATTTTTTGGTCACCACTCATGTTCATTTTGAATGGCAATGTTCCATATTTGAAATGCTTAAGTCAGGAGATGGAAAGAGGAAATCTTTAGATTGGAGACATGTTTTGGTAAATAAAAAATAAAGGTTAACAAAAAGATTTGGGACTCCAGAATCAATAGACCAAGTCGATTGATAATGATTTCTGTGAGAGGGCCCTATTGTGAAGAAATGCAATGGTATCCTTGTTTGTCACAGTTGGAAATATTGCTGGAAATAGGCGAGGAACAGAAATACAGGGGAGAATCAGGTGGCAAGGAAATAACATTAAACCAATCAATGCAAACCCCTAAGTCAGGACAGATCATGTACTCCTAATCCCAATTTCACAACAGAGGTAGGCCTGGCAGATCTCTTCAGTCATTTCTTAGGATCATAAAACAAAAACAGCAATGAAATAGGTACATTTTGTTTTATTTATGAAGCAATACAGTCACTGGATACAGCTTCAACAAAGTTCAGAATTCAATTTTTATATTGTGTGATCTATCATATACTAGATTGCACTGACAGATTTGAAGGTCTTTGTACAAGTGGATCAAAAAAAGTTATGTTTAACTTGCCAAGGTTTAAAATATTTCTGATAAGTTTTCCAGTTAGTATAAATCCTAAAAGGGGACCAACTGGTCTCTATATATTCTTCGTCAGTCTGGAACTTGCCTGGCAAACTCTCTAATCTGAGCATATTTGGAAAAAAATAATTGTAAGGATGTACAAAAGACACTAAATCAGATGTCAATAAAATGTTTGTACAGCTTTTATTTATCTTTCATGCAATAATTTTTTAAAAAAATAAATAAAAGTAGTTGTTAGAGTTCTGTCTAAGTCTGAAGTGAGAGAAACTAGCAAGGTCATCCAGTTTTGTGTTCCTGAGGTAGAAGGAGTTGGAGCATGGCAGTGGGGCGTATTGTCATTTTGTCATTGCATGTTCACTTGGTGTTGCTGGTATGTCTGTAATGCTGTACTGGATTTGACAGATCCATCACATAGCTCAGTGAATGGCTTGCTTGAATTAAGCCTATGGGCAGACTTATTCACATTGATTGGCTATTGGTTTTGTGTTTTATGATTTGATTATTGCATCTTTGATCGGAGTAAGAAAAACGTTCCTTTCGCGCATATTGACGTTGTCAGCAGTATTTATGCAAGTGTGTCTGGGAGTGTAATGAACAGAGCCCTGACAGGAGGAAGGCAGCCCTGTCTGAAAGACAGAGTCATCCCCCCGTGCTGCTTCTGTCCCTGTGCAGGGCTGAGGTGTGTTTATATACATGGATGGTGGTGTATCCATATATACGCACACATTCCCCATCCATCGCGTGCACACACACGGACACAGGGCTGCTGCTCTGAGCACCATTCCCTTCTTACAACACACAGCGCCAGATTTAAACCTCACTCCAAACTACGGCAAGATCCAGTGACCTCTGTGTTGTCTGGATTAAATCCCTTATCACTGGAAGCTGACTTTTTTTTTGCCTTTTTTTTTTTTTTTTAATTAAATAAGGAATATTCCCAAATATTTTGCAAATAACACTTTGTAGTAAAAAATATGGGGGTTTTTCTTCTCCCACTATCAGTTTGTGTTACATGTTCTGTGGCTATGCCTAGGGTTTTATGAAATTTGAGAGAGAAGGTTTTGTCATGTGGAAATTATGTATCTTCCAGATCTGAAATCTTACTCCTGATAAAACCCTGATATTCTAATAGTTTACATTTTTAGCATGTCTATGTGGAGCATTCTGTTTTTTAAAAGCAGTAGTGTCTACAGAGATAGTTTAATACACTTTCCAATTCTCTTTGGGCAAGTCGTTGAGCATAATACTTGATATTTGTGCTCAGGTTATCCTAAAATAGAATAGGTACAGATTTGATTTAATTGTAAACATGCTCATTAAAGAATGAAAATTTAGAATGAGGAGTAGAAAATCACAAAATATAAAATGTGAGCTTCTGTAGTTGGAGAGGGTTTTTTATTATATTGTGAGCTATAATATCTTTTATTTTATGATTAAACAATAAAAACCATGATAGTTTTACTCAAATTATTTTCTCTTATTGAAGATTGCGAGAGATGTATACTAAAAATTAAGGTTTTGATTGCATATAAAATATAATAGTATCTTGAGCCAGAATTTAATTTTCCATTAAATAATTTTATAGAAGCATAAATTTTATAAAATCTAGTACTTCATTCATTTCATGATTGTACTTTCTCCGATTAAGGAGACAGCGCTTCTCTACACAGTTGTAGTTTCTAAAGGAATCAGGTTGTAAGAGGAAAAAATTTAGAATATAGTGGTAACTTTTTTGACTCCCAGTCAGAACCTTCAAACATTTGTGTATTTTGCTATCCCAGTGGGATCCTGAGAAACGGAAAGGTTTGGGGGATGAAGGAAGAAGTGTACAGCCCATATTCTAGACTACTCCAATTTTGTCTATGAAAAGGCTCAGTTAGCACCTTGACTGGATACAGAGGTTGTGTTTGGCTTTTTAAACAGAAATAGTTGAGAATATATTTAACACTTCTTCTGCAAATGCTTAGGTTTGATGTGGTGATGCTTTATTGGTCTAGTTTTTTTTCCTGGACAATCCTGTATGGTAGCTAAAGTGTCTATATTCCCTATTATTGCAAATAAAAATCAAATTATTGGCTTGGCTGTTACAGAGAGGTAGTGGATTTGGTCATCTCCGTGTTAGAACTTTATGCCTGTATGATCAATGGAAAACTAGTGGATCACTGGCATCATGTTAATCTTTCATAATCCATTTTCATCCCAGTTCATTCACAGTTCTGGGGATGACTGGAGTATATGACTCCTAGTATAACCATAACAGTACCTTTTAGTGAAGACTTAGAAAGTAAAAGTGGGTGAATTTGAATAAAGAAAATGTTATAGGGGAAAAAAAAATCAAAGCGTTTGAAATTCCGTGAGCAGGGACTTTAATGTAGTACATTTTGACAGGAATTTCCTGAAATGAAAATATATTGTATAGACTACTTTCCAATAATTGAAGCATGGTTCATTCTAAAATATTGCAGGTACAACATTTTTGGGGAGACACAATGAGTCACATTAATGTAGGAAAACATTGCAAACTATTACATTTCATAAAAACATAAACTTCTACTGGTTCTAGAGAGCTGCTTTGATATTTTAATACATTCCTCTACTGGATGGAATTAACCTGTTTACTGGTACTTTGAAGTCTTGATTCACCTGTGTGTTACTATTCATATAATATCCAGGGAACTCTTAAAACTCCTCCACTAGTTCAAAACTGAGGGGATAGAGTAGTGAAAAAGCTTAGTGGTACTGCCCAGAATTATGGTAAACACCAGTTAAACTTTTATCGTGTCAGAGCTGGTTTCATTCATACCCTGCTTCTACTTCTCTTCCCTGTAATCTCCATTCTCACTCATTGCAGTATTGAGGGATATTTTAGGAATCCCCATAGACAAGGAAAGGCTTGGCTATTACTGTGAAATCTGTTTTGACATCCATGCTGGAAATCATGAATTAAAAACTGGGAGAGAAGGAAGAGGTAGACTAAAGCCTCGATTTCCATATCTGGCTTCCAGGTGCTCCAAGGTTAAGGTGCTCGGTACTTTTGCTGCCAGTTTCTTCTTGAACGTAAGGAGAGCTGTTAAATGTTCCAAAAAGAAAAATCAGTGCACCTCTTCTGACCTTTAAATCTAAGCTTCAGTATCCTCTCTTGGTTTTGTTTAATACATCCAGCCTACATCTTGTTATGTGGCGTGACTTTTAACTTGAGAGTTCCTTACTCTAATGAAAAAGCTCATAGTAAATAACTGTGATTATGAATATATTAGTTTGATGAATTTTCATACATACCTTTTCTCTAAAAGGAAGGAGGGAAAGGACTGGTTAACATTTTTAAAGTATGAATTATCTTATTACTAGCTCATAAAAATTTTTTTGCTCTTAGAGGATATTGGAAGAAAGTGTGAGTTTAAAATTTTTCAGTGTTGCATTCAGCAGACTGGATAAATACGGAGTTGGGGAGTTACTAAAACATTGATTCCTGATCCAGCAGACCAAAACTGTTACAGTCCATTGGGTCACTGCCTGTGACATGATAGACCATAAAAGTTCCTTTGGACATGTCAGTGGCTAATTACACACTTTTCGGTTTTCAGATCATTGGCTTGATAGACCACAAAGAGGCAGATTAGAACGTGCTCTAAGTGTTGTCAGCCTGAGTGCTTTAAAGCCAAGGAGGAATTAAGAGCATGGTGCAAGAGGCAGACAGAAGATAATGGAATGAAATGTTATTAATAAAGCTGGGATGACATGGATATAGTCTGTATGGATTAGCCGTGTAATTTGCAATGTGCTCTGGCAAGGTGACGAAGTATTAGAAGAACAAATTTTAAATAACAATGTTGATGAAATTAATCAAGAAAGAAGCAATTTATACTCTTGCATGTTTTTACTGTAGCATTTCGCACCTCCAAGGAGTCTAAAGCATTTGATTAGGTATTTAAATAGATTTTTTTTCATAGTCCTTTGGGCTTGTCAAGCTTCTGATACTCTAGGAACCCACCTGAGGCAAACATCAGATTGTAAGAATACCGCAGGAGTGGGAATAAAATGTTTATCCATGTATCCTAAAGAACTTTTTTGTGAAAATAGC
Source organism: Monarcha castaneiventris obscurior (assembly GCA_026261815.1). NCBI lineage: Eukaryota > Metazoa > Chordata > Aves > Passeriformes > Monarchidae > Monarcha > Monarcha castaneiventris. Next base: position 3,304,312 of record JAMPIT010000856.1, read on the forward strand.
TGTAGGGTGTTTAACATACATGCATTTAAAAAAAAAAAAAAAAAAAAGTAAGGACTTTGTTTAAACCAAACACATACCAGCTTCTAAACTTCATTTTCTTTTTCTTGAATGAATTCTTAACTAATCCTGGCAAGGTTTTCATGTATAAGATATTTTAGTTAAAGTATGACAAAAAAAAAATTATGCTATCAACACATTTGTAAAGTCGTTCCAAATTTAATATAATGTAAAGGGAAAGAATTGTTGTTATTCATAATTGCTGAAGTTTACAATTATACCTCTGTATTTTAGGAAACTTTATAGTGGATAAAATGGTGGTTACTAGTAAACCATAAAAATTGCTATGAAATCAGAAACAAGTATAAAGTATGTTTTTGAGGCATTATTTTAAGGGTGGAATGATATACATAAAGAATAAATCCCCCAATTAAATAAATGAATGGGTTTTGATGTATTTTAGTGGATAAAATACTGATTCTTTGCACAAGGCTGACTTCAAAATGCTCTTTGCCCTAAAGAGAATGAGTAATATCTCCAAAATATTGTAATAAATAAAATTTTCAAATATAAATACTGACTGCAAAAATCACTTAATTTAGCAGACCTGGATCATAATGGCATGGATTTATGTTGCTGACGTGGAGCCCTTCTGAAATAGAATTACTGCACTACTTCCTCAAGTATTTAATTTAAGTGCACAGACTGTGTTAATCACAGCAAAAGGCCAATAATTTTAGAGCAGTTCTGCCACTGAGATCAGTATGAATTCTACTATGGGTTTGTGTGGTATTCAGAATTTCACCTATTAGGTTTAGGTTTCACTTTAAAATGTCCAGATCTACTTAAAAATCACATGTTCCTCTTGCAGATAAATATTCATCTTTAGACCATGTCTATTGCATTATTAATAACAAATAACTTTCATACCAGGTATAATATATTGAATAATAATACATTGAAAAATTCCACTGTTGCAGCAGGTAATATGAGTTAGACCCAAGTCTATTTGTATAGCTCTGATTTAAAAGATAAGTAAATCAGGAAATAAAATTTGTAGATATAAAATATGAAATGTGAAAGACCTAAAAGTTTTCCGACTGGTTGTGATGTAAGATATTGTCCAGATTCTGGCAATCTATTAAAAATAAACACTTTTTTTTTTTCCTCCCAACAACAGTGCTAAGTTGGAAGGTTGCATCAATTTGCTAGAAATTTTCTTTATACCAACATTGAGGGCCAGTGGAAGAAGAGAGAGTGGGAGTTTGTATCCAGGACACTGCCACGGCAGAATTATTGTATCCACCCTGTGTGCAGAGTGGACATTTCTCCAGTCTGCTTTACAGCATCAGCATTGCGCTGTGCTGAAAGGAGTCTCTCTCTTGTAGCATTTGAGTGGGCTGCTTAGCTAGTTCAGTATCAGGGCTAGAAAAAATGCCTGGCCATCTGCTGGGGAAAGCCTGACATAAGAATACAAATTACAAGAAAGCACCTTCTGTTGACCATTTTTCCCTTTAGGTTTTTTTTAATCCCTTTAGGTTTTTGGATTGGTTGGTCAGTTGGTTGGTTTTTTTCTCTCTGAGTGAATGGAATAATGCAGGCATATCACCGGGCTTGGGGATGCACATTTCCATCGGAGTCCAGAAGAGCTAGGGTTTGGTATTTTTCTTTTCTTGAAAGGTGTGTTTTTTGTAATTGCAAAAGTACTTTTTGGTATCAAAACAAATTATTCCTGGTCAAGAAGTTTGTGACTAATAGCAGGACAAAACGTAATGAGAGATTTCATTTCTTTTCTCTCTCCTGCTGTGTTTGGCAGTCTGAATTTTGGTAGAGCCATCCTGTCACTGGCTAAAGCACACTGAAATGTCCTGTACTGAGCACAAAGAGGACACAAATGAAAGCAATGCAGAGGTGACAAACATGGCAGGGGAATGAAGTGCTTGGCTGAGCTGCCTGAAAGCAGGGCCATGGTGACATTTCAAACACCCTGGGGCATATGGGGGACCCAGGGAGGCGAGGGGGAAGGAGCACCTTCTGCAGTGGCAGCTGAGCCCGGGCAGATGGACGAGCTGCCTCTGCTTGGGCAATGCAGATGAGCTTTAGTGTTTTCTGTGCAGCAATAGTTACAGAAGTAGCTGCATTCCTCTCTTTAGAGTCAGGGTTTTCCTTTATCTGCTTCCAAGGCCTGCCGCAAAATTGCAGGAAAGAAATGGTCAGGAATGTTGGATGCAGGAGAGCATTATCTTGTGACGAGGAAAGCAGAGTACCTCAGTGAAAGCAAAATATCCACATCTTCCTCTCTGTCTTGGCATCATCATTGTTGATTAGGTTGAACAAGCAATCCTGCAGAGAAAAAGAACCTGACATTGAAGAAATTAGTCTAAAAGTAAAATTTACCTTCCTAATGCACATCAGGTCAGCCAAGTTACTTTTAGTGTTGTTGGAGCTTGATACTGCATGAATTATTTATAGTTTTATTCTTATTTCATTTAATATATCATGTAGGTATGGCTGTGAAGTTGTTTAGTTGTCTTTGTGTTGTGATTCAAATGCTATGGGTATGATAATGTACTTTGATCTTACAGTAATGGGAATATAAAGCATGATAATAGCAAAATCAACCTTCTAATTATAGTTATTATGCTAATATTAAAAAGTTTAAATTCTTTGATAGCCTTGATATTTAAATTTAGGACACCAGCAGGAGGGAGTTGGGAAGGACTTAATAAAATTATTATAAAGGGAAGCTTTGTCCATCCTTGAATATTGCAGAAACTATTCAAGGAGCCAGCAGTCAGCTGTGTTAAAATTCATAATGTAAAAGCCCTCAACATCAGAGTCCTCACAAGAGCAGCAAAGTGTTAACGTTTAGAGCATGAAGGAAATATATAATAGCTTTAATAATATAGAAATGTACAGATGTACCACATAAAACTCTGCTGGGAAAAATCTTTGCTACACTCAACAGTTAGCACCAGATCTTTGGGGAATACAGTTTGGAGCAGCTCCAGAAGGGGAAGTCAGTGCCTTTGGTTAAACTGCATCAATTTTACTGACTGAGGTTCTGATCCCTGAATTCTAAATACTGGCTTTGTTTGTCAATCCCATGGTGGTCTTACCAGAAAAAGTCAACTGATTAAATATAGTTTAAATTGTCCCACTGTAAATTCTGTTCAATATTGTATTAGCCTTCATCCTAATTTTTGATGTTCTGTGGTTCTGCACCGTTTTTAGAAGTTGCTATATTTTTGAGTGGGGGTCTGCCCCTCTGTGTTAAGCAAAATTATTTCTGTCTAGTTTCGTGAAGTTTGTCAGCAAAGCCCAGGAATTCAGGCCTACAAAGCATAACCACTGTGTATTAGTGGATTATCATTTCTTTTATGTTTCAAATTTCCTAGAGCCAGTGTGATTAATTTCTTAAAATCTCCCTTGACCTCTAGTATGGCTTCCATTTTAAGGAAGCTCTGTGCTGCTGAGGAGAGGGATTGAAAACTTGTGGGAGTCATGGGTGAAATTAGGTGTGTGTCCAAATTTTGTTCTTAATCATGTGCTGTGTGAAACAGTGCTGAGAAGCCCAAGTGCCACTCAGCGTTTTGGGGAGAGGAGAGGACACACAAAACACATCGACCCCGTGGGCCCTGTGTGTGTTTTCCACCCATAACGACCTGAGTTTATAAACTTCCCAGACACCTGGGAGTTCTGTACACCTGAAGAGCAGCAGGGCAAGTGGCTGCAGGAGAGAAAGGTGGTGGGAGGCTGGTGCTTTTCGAGGAGTGGGGAGTAGTGCAGACACAGAGGAGCTCGTCCTTTCCCAGGGTGGGATGACTCCATGGAAACTTTTAGAGGGAGCACTCAGGGTAGCAATTTATTCTGAACTTAGGCTGGTGGTGTGCTTCATGATAGTTAGATCCCCCAAGTCATAGAAAAAGAGTGTCTGAGACCCAGTCTCTGAATTTCTTCCTATCTTCCACTTGCAGGGTCTGAATTTTCCAGTAGTAAAGTAGGCAAATCACTTATGGCTCAGGTATTTCTTCACAGAAGTAGTTGTGTATACAAGACATCCACAGCAAGGCTCCAGTGATTAAAGAACTTAAAACCCTCAGTGTATATAAAATCTCTGTTCTGTAGTATGGCATGTTTTCACCAAACAGTATCAAGAAGAGAGAAAGGGAGCATGGAATGTATTGGATATGCAAAATGTCTGCTGGATAGAAAGAGCAGGTGCCAAAAGAGAGAGGTTTCTCTCAGATGTGGGGCCTTAGAGGCATGCATTTGTTACTGCCAAGGGGGCTACAGGGAATGGAGCAGAGGAAATTACAACATATTCAAACCTTTGAAGATGGTGTAATGCAAGTTCAATAACTACCCCAAAGGAAGAAAGCGCATCTAAATCACTTAATAGTACTTCTGTTGTCCTCCCCTTCTGTTCTTGTTTGAATTCAGGATATATATCAAATGTTTAAACTTTTTTTTTCAAAATTTAAAACCATCTTTATTACCATATTGGTAAAAAACATGTTAGTTTTCAATTTGCTAGAAGAGATAAAAATTGATATATAGGCTTGAGAGAAGCAGTAGTATGCAGAGTGTTTGCCCTTGGGAAGTAGCTGCTTGGATGGAACACAGCCATTTGGAGGCCCAGCAGCACATTTTCGTGACCCACACTGTCTGGGAGACATCAGAGAGCTTAGACTGCCAAAGGGTGCCACTCCTGCACTTAAAAGGGTTGCACTTAGCTCAGGGTGTGAGGATCTGGCAGGTTGAATATATCCAACTGCACGTTCAGATCAATGAATTTGTCATGTTATCCTTTCAGGTTTTGGGGTTTTGTTTTTGGATTTTTTTTTTTTTGTTGTTGTTGGTTTGGGGTGGTTTTTTTTTTTTTTGGTTGGTTTTCTTTTCCTATCTCACAGCCAGTAACAACTTTTAAATTTTATAATTTTATTTAACAAAAAAAGTTTCTGTTGTTTAAATCTGCATTCTTTTACATCTGAAGTATTAACCAGTGAAGAGTAAAAGTTTAGTTTTATACTTTTACTGTTAATACACAAATGAAGTTACAGAAGTGATTCTGTATCTTAATTGAGCGGGGCTTATTGTATAATAAAGTTAGGTCCCTTACAATTCCTGTACCTTTCTGAATCATTGAAAGTGTAGCAGTGATGAGGAACACTAAACCAACCTAAAACATGTCATGAATTTTCATCATATCTTCCTTGTGAGATTTTTAAGCCTCATATGCTCGATAGAGTTAGTGCAGAAAATTGGGCTTTAAAGGGAACACTCCACATCTGCAGAGGACTGGGCAAGGTGAGCTGTCCTTTGCCACCTCTGCTGCCCACCTGCTTTAGGACAGAAGGAATCTGATGCACCACAGAGCCAGCGTCACTCCAAAGGATTCCCTTTGCAGACTCTGGGGTTATCCACACAAAGGACTAACCCTTGCTTTAGCCATCAGATGTGATGCCTCTGATCAGCAGTTTCCTCTCTAACTTAAGTAAACAACAGTATGGAATTTAGCTAAATAAAAAAACCTGCCACTGTAAGAACATTGAGGCCATCAAAGCGCTTAAGAATTTCTAGTAATTGATACAAATAACACTTAATTAGTAATAAAATATTGAACTGGCTGATTGGACTCCAGCCTCTAGTCTTTCCATTCTCACAGTTGCTATGCTGACCAATATGTAACTTTCTACTTTTGAAAGTTATGTGTGGAGCTGTGAAATTAATTTTACAAAAGCAAAATAGTACCTTTGTATGAAGCAATACAACAGGAGATGCTTCTAATAGTTGTTTCTAAAATAGGTATCACTTTGGGTTATTTTTTTTAAAGTTTTTTTTCTCCCAGTAATTAGCAAAGAGTTAATTTTAAAAAGAGTAAGATTTCAGAGCAGTTTCAATAATATTTTTCATTCTAAAGGACAAATTGCAGTTAGTGTTCTGGGGTCTTTCTAGAGGTACTAACCCAGCATATTACCCTTGCAGATAATTCTGTCCTTTAACATCTGAAGATAGAGAATCTGTGACTAAATGTTACACTGTACTGAACAGAGATTAACAAAAGGAGATTCTCAGTAACCACTTTAGAGGCAGTTTGTAAGCAAAAGAGGTTTTTTCATTTAGATGAGATGGCAGTTTTAGAGCTTCATAGAAAAGAGTCAGAAGGATTTTCTGTAAAACAGTAGCTGGTAAGTCTGCTTTGCTACTGGCTCAGTCCCTTTTAGGCAAGCATCTAACTTCTCCTGTCTGTATAATTATCACAGAGGTGGTAGCAGTAAATACAGTGAGTAAATACAGAGTAGTTTTGTATTTATAATGTGAAATTTATCCCTCTTTGGTTTTTTAAATTCATATCTTTATTATTACTTGTTAGGTAAATCTCATTAGCTCCTGAAACTGTTGCAGATGACAAAATAAAGAGCAAAACTACCAATTTAACATCAGTTTCAACATCAGTTGAAAATGAATGTACAATTTGATCGCTAAGTTCGCACTAACAGGCAGTGTCCGTATTTCTGGTAGGGCAGAGACAATGATCTGCTCTTGGACTTCAGCAATCCTGTCCCTACAGTACAGATTGCAGGTTCCTTGCTTTGTGTTGCATTTCTTTTTTTTTCCCCTAGAACATGAACCTCTAAGTAAAAAGGTTCACAGATTTCTAAATGAGAATTTCAAATCTCTTGATACATTGGATGTGAAGTAATAGAAATAGATTTTGTTCCCTTAGGGCTTAACTCCTCAAGGTTTTGTTGCCCCTAAGGGACGTTTGCTCCTGCATGGTTTTCAGTAGGATCCTCAGTACTTAATGCTTGCAGAGCTGTTTTTCCAGGCAGTCCTTAGCCTGCATCCTTTGGGTCCTGGTTGTTAGACTCTTGCATTAAAGCTGTGCAAAGCACCAGGGTCAGGTTTTTGCTGTGCAGGCTGGAGGAGCTGTGTGCAGCTGGCAGGAAACCACACCCAAGTGTTAACTCCTCACCCGGGTTCATTAATCGTGCACAACACAAAAATACTCCGAGGAAGCTGTGTATATGCATATAAGGGAATCATTTGATGTTAATCCTTAAACATGGTTTCCAATAAGCCAAATCCTGTTTGCCTAGACTTCAGAAAGGACAAATCAGGATTTGTGTCACAATGAAGTTTTCTATACTTTGAAATACTAGTGCATTTAGCGTTTCTCTTTTTATGTTATCTGGTTTAAAAAAGAATTTTGCAAGAGAAGGTTTATATTAAATTACTCATATCTCTAGCTTATTCTCCTAAGATTCTGCAAAAGACTTTTCTATGTATTTGGATGACAGTATATGAGAATATACTATGTCATTTTTTTTAATAAATAGCAGAAAATTAATTTTCTGATTGCAGTCATATTAGACATAGAAAAAGCAAAATATTTTAATTTCAATACCCTCCTTTCAGATGCACAAAGTAAATTGCAATTTAATTTTTTTTTTCAAAAGCGCTTTTTACATATTTTGCAGTAGTGCCCTTTAATACCTGTATCAATATATTGTTTTATTTTTATTAGACTTCATAAATATATTGACATATCTGTAACACTAAACATGAAGCTTCCAATGCAAGAGTTTGTACATAGTCCATATCCAAATGTCACCATTATTTCATTTAAAAGATCCCAGCATGTCTACCTCATGATCCTTATAAACTCTATAGTACTCAACACTTTTTCTTGCTACATTCATTAAAATAAAGCACCCTTTCCCTACCCCATCTGTAAACATCAAGTCAATTGGCAGCTAGCACATTTCCCAGTCAGCAAGCAGTATTGTGAATTTTATCTTCTCTTGCAGAAATCAATTCGTCTTCGTTGCAGCAGATGAAATTTCTTGTAACACCTCTGCAGGTAACAATCATTGATACTTCTTGATGCATCCATCCAGGTCTCAATATCCTTTTTCACATGCTGCATTTAATCGTAAGACAAAGCATAGGAAAGTCCATAGTATACATCTTTGGAATAGCTTAATGAATTTATAGCTTCAGCCTATAGGTTCTGCCATATAAAAGCCGTTAGGTTATTTTGCTGACTTTGGTGTTTTATTTCCAGTTTAAATATCATATGGCCTAGTGTGTAAGGATATGTTAAACCTTCTAATAAAAGCTTCAGGACTGTGACTTTCAAAAGTCAAACCAAACAGAACTGATGAAAAGAGCAAAGGCTTAGATGTGTGTAGGACATTGTAAGTGCTATAGATGTAACCATTTTCTTTTCAACTCGTTGGGGGCAAATGATGCCCACAAGGGTATTGCAGACCCTAAAGCACTCACAAAGTCTATCCTATGGATAAGATAGTGGGGGAGAGGGTCTGTGCCTGCAGAGGATCGCTCTCTAGTAAGTAAAAAGTCTTGATATACTATCATGTTGTAAGCCATGGGTACAGAAGAATGAACAATGTTTTTAAAAGGTTTATTTATATTTTATAAATATATTGAATATGTCAAGAGGTTTTCTCTCTTTTAATCAATAGAATTTGAACAAGCTTAGTCTTAATTCAGGTAAGGATGGTATTGTGTTACTACATAAGAAATCCAAAAAGGCAAAAATAAATAGTAATGGTGCTGGGACATATTCTGCCAATAATGTTGTGCAAAAAATCAAGTTCATAGAAGCTTCTCATATTGAAGGATGAAAGGGTATATAGTGTGAAATCAAATGTTGGTATTAAGAAGTTTTTGCTGATGGAGTTTTATATTAGCAGAAGTAAATGAAAGGTGAAGAGATTTCTGGTTATGCCATGATGATCTACATAGAAACAAATAAAGAGCGTTTATTTATGGAAAAGATGATCACAGCTAAATGCAAAATATGCTAAAATTGTCATAATCCTTATGCTAGCTGTAGCATTTTTGTTGGTAATCTGAAAAGTTCTTCTCTAGTGAAACCTGATTTAACATAGATTTTTCCAAGTCCTATAAATTATGAAGAAAATGTTGAGAAGCCAACATTTGTCACATTCTTGATATCACTCAGCCTGGATTTTGGCTTTTGTTATTTCACTTGAGCTTCCTGCTCAGCTCTTCATTGAAGTGAGCTGCAGTAGGGAGGCTACTAATTTGTAAATCTTAGCTTCACTAAGTAAGAATAAATATATTTATTTTAGCAATTTTTTAACTTTGAATTCTTGAGTTAGATGTGGGGTGTGTGGGGCCAGTTTTGCAAAACGAACCCTTCTAAGCGATAATTATTGCTCTAATAAAGAAATTTTTCTCTCTCAATTCAGGCGCGATTTAAGTGCCCAAGACTTTATTACAGATATTCCATATATCACTTCTTTAGAATTCCAGTCAAAAATATAACACTTTCATTTATCGGTACATTCAGTGAACTTTGCACAAAAGGAAATGGATCTCTGGCTGTATTTATTAAAACTTTTCAGTTTACCAGTTGATTACCTCTGTTGAATTGATTCAACAATAAGGTATTTTTGCTAGGCATGTTTTTGAGCATGTGATAAACACATCCATCGCAGGTGACTGTAGGTGCCTTGTTTTGCACTAAGATGTGAAGGAGAAAGCTGATGAAAGCCTGTACCTGCTGTTTCTTATATACCTAAGTTTCAGTAATAGAATTTAAATGTCTTTTGGCTGCATAAGAAAGCAGTTCTCTGGCCCATATTCCTGTGAGTCAAATTGCCAAAGTTGAATTTGGTCTTTTGAATTTGTAAGCTGACTTCCAACTACTTTATTATCTGATGTTTTATGTTTTAATACATGGAGCAAACAGAGAGATACTTTTAGAACCAAAGCTAACCTTCCTGTGGTTTTTCAGATGCATGCAAAACACCTGCAGTGTGATTTTATAGTGCTTTTTTTAGTGCTTCTAAGGTCAATGATAGCAGTTCTACTGTGTTTGTAAAGTTGATATCAAGTGAAGATACTTATAACATGCTCAATGTTTGAAATGTGAGTATATGTATGTTTGTATTGCTTCCCTGTAAAGAATGTGTGTGTTTGTGGATACAAATAGTAATATAACAAGCAAAGCTTTGGTTGGAACTTGATCATCAGTTGGAAATGGGAGGTCTTGGGTGGTTCTGCTGGTAATATTCACTCTTTTTTTCTTAATCCTTCATCATTCCTGCCGGAGGATACTTAGCCCTCAGCCACGTTATCTTTTTTTGATTTGGGAATAAAGTAATCTTGAGTAGATAAATGTGTTAATGAGAATTTTTCTCCATGTATACATTTCTATTTGTGTATCTGTGTCTGTTCTTGGATGCACATTACAGAAGGGAAACCTCCTCAGATATCTGACAGAGGGATCCTTCCATGGGAAATTTAAAAACATTTCACTCTTGATTGCATCCAGTGCATTCTGAGGCTGAAAATAATTACTGTTCAGAAAAGAAGTTCTGCACTTCTGGGATAGATCTTCTCTGGCAGACATGATTAAATGGTTTGCAAACAGATCTGAACTAGAAGAGAGGCAGGGAAACTATTAGAAACCTCCTGGTGGTTTGGTGATGGAATTTTAACAAGGATCTCTGAGGACCTTCCTCTAGCAAATTCCTGACAGTAGTTCCACTAGGGAAGGATTAATCCTGAAGTTCTTGTCTGATGGGGGCAATGGGCATCTGCCCTTTCAGTCCCTGGGTAAATCAGAATGAGACCTAGAATAAACTCGTGATTTATTTACATGTTGGTTGCAGAACATTGTTCATTTTGCAGCTTTAGCATTCTTAGTGAATTTTTCAAATCAGTGCTTAATCTGTTTTTTCCTCTTTTAGGTTTCATAACATCAAAATTCATAGTTTGTAAAGAAAAAGCGTTTTTAGTGTCTTTTGCAAGTGCCTTCTCAGATGTAGCTGCAAATGACATTTTATATTTTTTGTGTAAAAATGGGACAGGGTTATTATTTTATATTTATATTACTCTCTCTTCTTCCAGTTTTTAACTGTTATCCAGCCTTTATGTAGAAGCAAAAAAATCCAGCGCTGATGCATGCTTGGTATTATTTTTCTCCCAAGTGTATTTGCAGTTTATGATTTTGAAATAACAGAGAGAGGCAAGGGTATATATAAAGTTGAATTTGGAATGAAGTGTGGTGGAAGTGGATATAACATCTGTCCAATTGTGACTGTATTTATTTACATTTTTGAGCAGAATCAGTCCCAGGAGGAAGGATTCTCTCTCTGTGTGTGTCTGCATGCAAGCAAAAGAAATGCTTTATAAAGCTTTAGAAGTTGACAGCCTTAAATTAAGTTATTGACCTCCATTTGGAGAAACATAGAGTCTCCAAAACAGATTAAACATTTCGAAAGGTTTAACTTTATAACTCCAGGAAATATGTTGAATAAAAGCAAGCAGCTTCAATAAGCCAACCATGGGGTTTGTGCTGTTGAAATATTTGAAGAGAATATTGGCCATTTTTAACAAATGCAATTGCTCCAGTCATTGCAATTTTCCTGTATACTATCATTAACCTGTCAGCACTAACAGTGCCACAAATTTAATTCCTTGAACAATAGCAAATATGGAGATACTTATTTAAAACAAATTAATATTTGACGAAGTGCTTAGAATGGCTACAGTGCCTGTTGTGGCAAACCTACCTCTGCCAGGGTACATAAATAATTGCACCTGGTCAAAATTTTGCCATATGAACTTGCATACGTCTCATTGACCTCTTCATGTGTTTGGTAGGTGATACTAGAGATATTAGAGATCAGATCATAGCCTTACAAAGGAATTTGAAAGAGTCCAATCCAAACTGCTTTGGAAAAATGCAGCTTCAGAGGCATTTTCTTCAGCCTGTTAGAATTATTCTGTGAAGACATATGCTCAGTTGAGAGAGGTTCTTCCCTTTTACTGTTGCTGCCAATAGGTTTGACTTCGTTTCATGAAGCAATTTGGGAAAATAACCATTTTCTATGAGATGCTTTTATTATTATGTTATGCTCTTCTGCTAATCAAATAAAAAATGAAGATGAAGGAGCATCTGTATGGTCTTTGTGCTAGTATTTATTTAAGGCTGTACTGCTGTTCCCTGTGAAAAACAGCAGATACTGAAGTTTTTGCTCTGGAAAGACTAGGAAATGTTGCACTAATGCACAAAATTAAACTTCTTCTATAAATTCAAGTGTCCTTTATGTTGGCAGTTTAAACTTGCATTTACTGCTGCTATAAATAGTTGCTTATATGGAATTCCATTTGTTACAGCTTTTACTGCTCTGGGTAGTTGTGTGCTGAAGATGTTCAGCTATTGGATCAGTTGATAAAAATCAGTAAACACTTTGATTATCCCCTGTTCTCCTTTCATGAGGTTTGATTAATTCCTTTTTGTCACCCAGTGGAAGCACTGGCAGCCCTCGCTGTGTCCCTGTCAGTATCTGTGTGACAGCTTGCCCGCCCGGTGCTCGCAGTTCTAGGTCAGTTCGCATGGCTGCTCAAATGTGACAACATGACAAGATTAAGGAAAGCTGAGGTCCTGTGATTTGTAAATGGAGGATTTGCAATGTGAAGCTCCTTTGATAACAGAAATAGTGAATAATCTGTGTTTGTCCTCAACAAGTGCGTATAAGCACGTGTGCATCTCCTGTGCTGGTTTTTAATGAAGCAATTAGATTGGTTTTTCTCTGATAGACCAAAAATAGCGCACGTGAAAAATGGTTTGTGTGTGTGCATGTATGGATGCCTTTATACAAATCCATTAAATGAGCAAGGATTCGGTTTTAATATCTTGAGATTATCATATTGCAAATAAACATTAAAAAATGCTATGGTTGCAGGTTGCAGAACTTTATACATGAACACAAAAGACTGCTTTAAAATTTAATAAATAAAGTACCCAGTATATTTGTTATTGAACTAGATAAGAATTTCTTCAAGCTTTATTGTCCCTAAATGTAACAGGAGTAGTAATAAGAAAGTGCTTTACAGACCTAAGGAAACCTTTGTTTTCATTGGAAGAGAGCTGGGTTTAGGTGTCACCTGATGGCAAGCTTCAGATTCTCCAGTGCCTTTTTTAAAGGAAGTTTATATAAAATCTAAGTTTCTTGGATAGGAGCTGCACAGAAAGGTGGTGGTGGTAGCATAGAATTCTGTTAGACTTTTGACTAGGCATCAGCTTCAATTCCCACCCTGGTATAAATCCAAACAGCAAGACTGAAACTGAGTGAGAGCTCTTAAGTTGAGATCTGTGCCTGGGATTGCTCCATAGCAGTTATCCAGCATCAGTTCAGGAAAAGTCACCTGTGCTGCTGTTTGTTACCCTTCTACATTTCCGCAAATTAACCAGTATCACTCTGTTTATTTAAATGTTTTAGAAGGTGGCAGTTCAGCTTTGGCTGGCTGCAAACATCTCACAAATTTTGAAAGAAGACACAGGCTGGCAAACAGAAGCAAAATTAAAACCTCACCTGAACATCAGTGAAACTTCTGCAAAACATGCCTGTCAATTAGCAAGGAAATTAACTGGCCAAACTGAGATGTGACATACATAAGTAAACAGCCAAGAACTGGAAATTCATCTCTACATACAGAAAAGTCTGCATAGGCTTCTCAACTTTCTCCCTTCTCCAACCTGCAGGAGAAAGTAAACAGTGTTTTTAATATTTCATCAATGCCATATTTATGAAGATCCTTTCACGGAAACCTTTCATTATTGCCCTCTACCTATGGTAGACCCTGGTCAAGTTTCTTATCTCTGTGAAAACCTAGGAATGTGTTAGTACTATAGTGATAGGAAATCCCTTATGGCTCTCCAGGCATGCAGGAGCTCAGCCCTGCAGTACACCTTGAAGTTTCACTCTTTGTTGTGCTGCCTGTCACTTCCCAGTTCTTTCTCTGCTCCACATCACAAATCTGTAGCACATTATACGTCATGGAGGAGGAAGATGCTATGAATAAAGTATGTTATGGTCCTCCCTTGTACAGAGGCCTCAGTGTTTGACAGTGTGCATTCAAAACTTGGCATAGAGAATTTTAGCATTCTTGACCTTTACAATTAAGGAAAACGCCTGGAAACTGTTTTTATCAGCAGATTTCAGTTTCCTGGATCTTAAGTAAAAACTTCAGAGACGTCTTTGTCCATTGCCTTCTGAGGTAGTGAGAGAGACTTGTTGGTCATTGAGGTGACTGAAATGCCCAAAGTCACTTGATGTTAATATCTAAAATGAAGTTAATTAATTGGTTGCATGTTCTTTGAGTACCACAAGCAGACACCATCCTGTTGAAGTGGGATGAATTTTACATTAAAGGGCTACCACTGCTGCACAGATTTGACCCAGTGAGCCTAAAATACTGCTCAGCAGTGTGGTTTGTGACTGAGGTGCATAGGAAGGAGCTGTGCTGCTCATGTCATCTCTCTTGGTGTCATCATAGTTCTGTGACCAAGAGGAAGAACACAGAGTTAGTTATTGGAATCATTTATGTGGTTAAGGCCAGGCAACCCTTGCTTTCCTTGTATTCCTTCCAGAAGCAATTTTATTATTTGATTGTTCAATTACAATCAAAGCAGGTAAAGAGCAGGGAAAAGTTAGAAAGATGAGCTTTCCAGTGGTACAAAGGCTTTGCTTGTAATGTGGCTGAGGTCAGAGTTGGATTTATCTGAAGCAGTGCCCAATTTTTAACTTCTCTCTTTATCATTCTTAAGCAGGTTCATAATTTTTGGTAGTTCCTCCAGCAATATGTAGACTTGAAAAAATGGAGGGGAGTTGATAATGATAAGTAAAATATGTGCATCAAATTCTTTAAAATCCTCCTGCTATAGTTCTCAAATCACTTGAGGAAAATGTGTTAACTTGGTTCATATTTTATGTGGTGAATTTTTCCTTATTAATTATGCTATTAACCCCTATAGTGTATGTGTTATTTAGGAGGTTCTAAATGGCTCTGGTACCAGAGCTCCACTGTCTGTTCCAGATGTGTATGGAAATACAGCCATAATACTACAGATTTTAAAATCCTGAAATGGCAGTTATGGTTAGAGAGGCACAGAATTCCCCAGTTTTTAGAGACTTCAACAATACCTGCTACTGATAACTTAGAGAGAGATTCCCTTTCAAAGGCCCTGATAAAATAAATACCATAATTTTCTTTTTTTAATTATATATTTTTAAATTTGATCAATGAACAACAAATTAGCCTTTTATATAGTACTTTAGCATTTTTAAACCCTCTACTGAAAATGATTGAAGAGATTGAGGCACAACATAAGTAAAGAAGAACATACAATGTATTGGTGGATAATTTATGGCTATATTTACAGAAATTAGCATGGCTACACTGGGGTTTTTTCTCACTTATATCCCAGTAAGTTGTTAGTCCAGCTATTTAAGGACCTGTGTCAGTATGATAACAAAATACTAGCAACATATTTCTTTTCCCATGATGTCCTGCATACTTGTCCCAGATGTAGTGGAAAATAGAGGAACATACCTTGTTCTAGTTAGTGATGCATCAAAATTGTTCATCAGCTGTGTTCTTAGACAAGAATTTGCGTGTATTGGTTTGGATACATTTTTTTATCACTCTGTAAATACAGAGAATTGCATTGACTATTAATTTATTCAAAACCTTACCATTGGCATGTCCTAAATTTTAGTAAGTAGTTTACCTAGAATGATAATTTGCAGTGTAAATTATCACAAAGCATTTAAATGCCACTAATTGTAATGAGAAGTAAGCATGCTGGCAAAACAGTGAGTAAATGAAGCAGTGTGTGTGTGGCTGAAGCAGCTTCCTGATTTGCAGTGTGACAATATAGTTTAAATCCTTCTTACTATTTTCAGCCTGGAAATCAGAATCTATTCTGCTAACCTTCTGAGCTTCTAAATTTGGTGTCATGCAAGGGCGTGTTTAAAAATTAGCATTTAAAAAGAAACCCACTTGCTTTAAGTTTAAGCTGACACTGTTCCTTTCCTCTGTGGAAATGAAATTTATTAATCATAATAAAACCATCATATTCTGAAGGTAGAGGTCACCCTGAGGAGAGAAAAAAAAAAAAGGCTAGTCGTCACAGAGGAATTTCAATGCATTTTTTTCCCAGATAATATCTGAGCATGTGTTCTTTCCCCTTTGGAAATATTTTCATCCATGTTTGTGCTTACATATGACAAGTGTATTCAGGAGGGTGCAAAAATGAAAATTGTCCAGTTTAATTTTATATACTTCATTTTCTTTTACAGAAGATTTGGGAGAATTCCTTTTACATTTTATTTTGTGTTTACATTGCACACATTTGTTTAAGTGGAATTTCAATATCCTGTAAAAGAAAAAGAAGTGTCTTATTTTAACAAGAATATAAGCATCACTAATTCTGAAATAACATTTCTGTGTTACTATCACAGTGAAAGCTTTCGCATTATCATAATATAAATGTAAACAATTCTTTTTAACGAGCAAGGGTTAACTTTGGTCACAGTTGTCACGTTAAGATTTCTTCACAATTCTTTTGTTTTAAGAAAGAGACGTGTTTTACATAGAAGGATGAAAAAAAGCAATGTAAAACACTGACAATTAGTGATTACTGCTTTGGAAAAAGGGTGATAAAAATGTACTCAGAAGTCAATACTCTAAAAGTCATATTTTCATCTTTTGAAATTGCTTAATGTGTGTGTTTATCCATATTTTCTCCTCAGTTGTCAAGATTTCTGTTGAATATTGATATAATAATATTATTAGCAACATGTTTTATTTATCAGTGTTGTAAACCTGCCAGTTACTTCAGTAGTTGGCCTAAATGTAACCATAATTTAATACAGCCCGAGCCCTGTGTATTCAGGCTTGTTCCTTCCTTATAAGTGGCCCTTGCATCTGGGCCACTTAATGCCATCCTAGGTGACCTGTTGGACTTTGTTTTGTGAGGCACTGGGACACAGCCAAGGATCTTGCAGGAATGGGATGCAGAATAGAGGCAAAATGGAGCCCTACCACTAGACCAAAATTAATTTTTTAAATTAATTTTTTGCAGCTATAGGTTTAAAGTCCTTGCTCAGCATTGCAGCAATACCAGATAATTGGGGGAAAAAAAAGGGGGTTAATATACCAATTCCCTTTGCTTTAAAAATAATAGTCATGGCATTAAAGCATGTAAAATAATAGTACATGCAATTCCTTCTGCATGTTACTAAGGACATGAGGGAAACATGTCTTTCTGTAAATTAATCATTGTCCCTTCCTAGATATTTTCTTACTGTTTGAATGAAATTTGGCTGGAAAGAATTAAAATTATAATGATATTCAGAATGGATTCTCAGACTTGAAAAATTGGCATAGAGAGGTAATGTCTTCTTCCCTTCTGTGTAGATGAACAAGACGTGAGGGATTCTGTTACGGTCCTATCAGAGCTGAGTATTTCAAATTTCTAAATCATGTTTGCATCCTAGTGTGGAGGGTTGCCAAGGCTGGGGTTTGTGGAAGTTCTTCCTACCAGAGAGGCTCCAGAGTGTGGGATCAGTGTCAAGCCTGCTCAAAGAACTCTCAAACTGCCTTTCCAGCTCAAAGGATCACCAAGTCATTTACCCAGCACAGACTGATATGGTCTACTTTCCTTCCCTTTCTTTTCCAGTGGGAACTGCCCATTTTCTTTGTTGGGTGATTTCTAAAGACAGTTGTTTTTGGATACCAAGTATTTAAGTAGAATTGATATATAAATTTAATCCCTTACTCATCAATACTTTGGATGCAAAAGAGGAGCTAATGTATTTTATACAAGCCTTTTACATGTATTTTCCTGAGTTTCAGACCAGGTCTTAAGGAAAGCAATTGCCTAACACACTGCTACCCCTGGAATTTCATGTATACCTCTGATAGCAATAAAGACTTCTCTACCCAAATATAACGGAAACATGGCTGTGGGGTGAGATGCAGAGCCCACACTCATGAAATTGGTGTACTTCAATAAATTAATTAATTTTTAATGTATTATCCCTTAATAGGAATTTGGATTTACTAAGTAAACAGGACAGCACAACTGAAGGCATTCAGCTATGATGGCTGCACTTTGAAGTGAAACATCCAGGCTTTAGAATGCTTTATAAGAACTTAGACACACTTATATTTGCCCAAAATGCTGCACTCTTGCTGGGAAGAAAACGTCTAATTCACAATGCTGAATATTAACCACTGTACACTTGGAAGTTTGTACTCATTGAACTGTTTTCTACTTTTTTTCCCATCAAGATGTGGGGTTATACATTATTGGAAAAGAAAAAGCATATGATTTCT